>BMAV01004477.1:86611-140062 GCA_019973955.1 Trichonephila inaurata madagascariensis | reverse complement strand
TTTTTTGGATGCAAAAAATCAATTTTATTCACCAATATTAATATATTTTAAGAAATGATTAAATATTCTCAAATGATTGTCAAATTATTTTATACTTTTTACTTGTTAAATCTATTAGTTATGTTTTTGGCACATTATAATGAGTGTATTAACAATTACACATGAAAACATGATAAGCGATGTATTATGTTCTTAACAATAAACGATGTAATTGTATTTTAGAAATAATTAAAAATCTAGATGAGGGCATTATAATTGTGTAATCTATTTACTTGCAATATCTTTCATGGGTTTTTTTTAACAATCAGTGCTTTCTTTTTTTGATTTTACATCAATTAAAAGACCAATCGTTAGATTTGGTATACACCTGTTCCATTAAGAATGTATGTGTCATTTTTTTTAAACTGTATATAATCTTTAACTATTATATTTCTTATATTCCTACGAACATTTTCACATCATACTGTACAAAATGATGCATATTCTTCATTCACTCTTTTGTTAATTGCATTTTTCATTTGATAGATAAAAATAGTTTTCCAATTTTTATACATATTATTAGATGTTCACAAAATACCCCATCCATACACATCAAATCGTGCTTCTCACGATTTTTTTTTGCCAATTCTAATTCTTATAGAGTTTACTATATCGCTGCTCAATAAAACATATTAAATAAAAATAGTTATCCATATCATATTTATTTATGTTCTGTTAATGAGTGGATATATACTTTTTTTAATACATTATGTTTTTTTTATAAGCGAGAGAAAACTGAACGGATTTTTTTTAACGATATATTTTTAGTTCTTATTTAATTTAGAATGTGTGTTACATTTCACCCCTTAGAGTTTCTAGGTGTTATATTTTAAATTAGAGAATTAAATGAAATGTGTTATTCTTTTGTTAAGTGTTATAGAGTTAGCCGAAAATAAACAAAACAATATTATTTTATCAAATCTCAACCAATTTAAGTAAATTAAACAACTGATTTGAAGACTAGTTAACATTTCTCCCCGTTTCTTTTATTATTTTAAACACCTTGTGAGCTTACAAAAGTTTGAGATTGACTAATGAACAATGTTCACTTTACAATATTCTTTGAACTACAGTGCCTGAAAATGAACATGCAACACAAAGAAGTGGCTAAAAGATGCAAAACGTAGCGTAGATGTAATTCACCGAGTTATTTAAATGATTTGGAATATGGTTTTGTCTCGCATTCGTTGAGAACCATATAAGTCAGGGGCGGGTGGACTTTTCAAGGGTACTGGATACGTCTAATGCTTTTAAGGCAGTGCTTCTCAAACTTACTATACTTCAATCCTAATTTTCATCGCGCACCCCTACATAGAACAATAATGTATTGAATTCATTAATAATATACTTTGAATTAAAGCAACAATACGACTTTAATTATAAACCATACTTATTTTTAAGATAAGAATTAAATTTTGTACGTAATTTTATGACAGGCCCATAGGGTCAATGGTAATTATTAAACTTGTTCTTAACTTAGTACTCTGTTTAATTAATTATGAAATACATGGCGCAGTACTGATATATTGATAAGTGTATTATATCAATATAATATTATATTTTATTTTTTGTTATGTCAGAATGTAGCTTGTTTTGTTCCCTTTAAGTAAATTAATATTTTTTAAAATAATCTTTTGTTTTCGACTTTTCGATATACTCGCGCCCCCCTTGTAAGGTTATCACGCCCCGCTAGGGGGGCGCGCCCCACAGTTTGAGAAACGCTACTTTTAAGGTGTTGCGGTCTACCAAGTGGCGTAGGTGTGGCCGTTCTGTATTAAAATTGTACGTTTTCTTTTCTTGCACTTGTTTTCGACATTGTACACCTCTTTTACAGTATGACAGATTACTATTTTTACAACGAATAGCGTAAAATTGCGAAGTTGAATGCTCGAACAACCATGAGAGAGAGAGAGAGAGAGAGAGAGAGCTACTGTGAGACTATGGAGCGTTCAGTATACATGATCCCATGAATCTGAAACTGACGTGTGAACTATAATTGTTCGCTACTGAGTCCCACGCCATCGCAGGGACTGATACCAACACGAGAACCTATTCCAGTGCTTTTCAAACTTTCAGTAGACTCGACCCACAATTCAATCATCTTTTTCATCGCGCCCCCTTCCATACAGTAACAATGTATTTAATTCAATAAAACTATACTTTGACACTAAAGCTACAATACGACTTTAACCTCTTATGCGCCGTCGAAGTATAAAAACATCTCGCTCAGCCAAAGCATTAATTTTCTGGACGTATATATACGTCTTTCCGAAGTACAATCTTTTCATAGCAATGCTATCCATAAAATTATTCCGACGGCTTTGGAATAAAATAAAAGAACCTTGGTAGTGTTTGTGGAGGATTTATTTATTTCAGACCGAGAGAATTTGCTTCTTTATTACTTTTCTTCCCCTCAAAAATCGTCAAAATACGCTCGTCTACGTGGTAAACGGTGGCTTTGGGGAGCGAATCATATAACTTTTAATCGGCAGTTAAGGAATTAAATATAAACCGTACAAATTATCAAGATAAGTGTTAATGCAAAGCCATGGGGTCACTGATAATTATCAAACTTGTTCTGAAAGTATTGTTAAAATTATAGTAAAATATACATTGTACAGTACTGATACATTTATATAATTGTATTATATCAGTATAAATATGTATTCTATATTTTATTATATGAGAAAGTATTTTGTTTGTTCACTTTCAGTAAATTAATAATTTTTAAACAACCTTTTGTTTTCGATTTTTCAATATGCTCGCACCCCTTTGTTGATTTATCACACCCCCAAGGGGGACGCACCCCCAATTTGAGAAACGCTGATCTAATCCCTTAGAACAGGGTTGTCCAACCCAAATGACCTTGTGCACCACTTCGGAAAAACATTATAATCTCGCGGGCCGCACATAAAAAAAAGAAATTTTATATCAGATTTGGAAACAAAAAAAAAGAAATTTTATATCAGATTTGGAGACAAAAAAAAATAAAAAAAAAACATTTAATGTATTGAAAATTGAAAACAGAATGGATTATTATTATTATTTTCATTATTTTTCATGTATACATACATAGATAATATAATAATGTTTATATAATATAATAATGCAATGATCAAATAATGTTTAAATTATTACAGTTCCCATTTTTTTGAAAATTATGGTGTTCCTTTTCAATTGATCTTTCGTTACTCATTGTTGAAATTTGATTGTGTTGTCATTCGCAAACAATAAGTAAACATGGCCCTTCATCTTAATCGTCCTGAATATTTTTTTAAAACTTTAAAAAACATCTCTGACTGCAATCTCTGACTCAAAAAGCAAGAGTGCTTTTTGATCACTCCAAACAGAAAAGGAGGAGGAGAAACAAAAGTCGCGCACATAGAGAATCATGTACCATCCATAATAAAAGATATGCATAATGCAGTTCGGAATTTATTAAAAAAGTAATTTATTATACTAAAATTAAGTGTAACTGTTCAATACATATATAAATCTATTTTAATCTAAAGGACATTTCTTTCATCAGAAAGGATTTATTTTAAAACAAGAACAGGTAACTGGCAAATACATCGTAGATTTATATATATATATATATATATATATATATATAAATTTCCCCTCAAATAAATTTCAAAATGAAAAAACTTTAAAAACCTGATATTTAAAATTTTTTTGAAAATATTTTGCGGGCCACATGCGGCCCCGCGTGTTGGACACCCCTGCCTTAGAAGCTCGAGATGCAAGTGGGAAGATGTGTCAATGAGCAATACCGTGCTTTCACGAGAAGAGCTGATTATCAACATTTATTCTCTCCTTCAATTCACTTGTGGGTAAAAATTCATTTATACGGTAGGTATCACAGTGTTCTATCCCCCCTTCCCTTCCTCATAGCAGCATTGGACGTATCAGCATCATCTTGTGCTTCCAATGAAGGTACATTTATCGAATCATTTGTTAAAGAAAACACAGTCAATTCAGTTAATAAAAGCCGATACTCCAGTTTAGCTGGTGTCGGTGTTCTATAAATATGTTTCCTTTAGCACCCTCATCTTATGTCTTAGTAAAGGTGGTCAGCCCAAAATGTTTCGGTGGTTCACCGTGTGATACCCCCTGGGTGGGAGTATCATCTCCTCATCTACGCGACCTAAGTTTGTTGGGGTAAAAGATTGACCATTCTAAAGCTTCCATAATAAAACTAGTTTATTATTATTTATTATTATCTCAATTTATATTAGCAATGCAACACAAGTCTTATAGGATAAGGATCAGGAGTGATATGACATAAATTACAATTATTAACAAATAGCGCATTTAATTCTACTCACTATCTTTATGATAAATTAACCACCGAATCTATATCAATAGCTAATTCCTTAACCAATTAGAGTCCGCTCTATCATTAAAATCTAATATTAACTCGCTTACCGATATTCCACGGGAAACAGCTACCAATCTTTATATCTTCTATATAATTCTATAACCCAACTTGATTCGGAAAATAGGCTGTGGCTTCGAACCCACTTCTATTTGGTTCTTATAATACTTCTTAAGACTTTCTAAGACCTCCTCAGAATTCTAAGTCTCCCATAAGATTCTCCTAAGACTCTCCCGCGAATGTTAAAGCTCCCATATATATAATCATTCCTAATCTGCATATCGCGTTTTCTTCTTGAGTTGGTTGGAAAGAAATGCCATTCTGGCCCCAAAGATTCCCCAAGAGGATTTTAGTGAAAGGCGATAAAGCTCCGTCACAACCGGTCAATCGCGATCGACTTAAAGCTTATCTTTTATATAAGGAAAAAACCCGGCGTATTTCGGAATTGTCATGTCATTCCATTGGCAAGGAAAATAGATTAGTAGATCTGTTTATCGTCACAGAGGAAACTTGTCGCTGCAGAGACATTGCAACTACTTAGCATAGACCACATTGCAACCACGTAGCAGAGACCACATTACATACTACGTTGCATGCATTCCTACGTGTCATCAATAGTTATTATTTTCATCGAGATTATGTGATCAGATTCAGAAAGGCAGATTGGTCTGTAACATCGTATCTTTGCATCTAGTCATATCGTCGTGTTCACAATATAGATACCTCGATGACAGTAGTTGGGAAAAATAATGCAATAATTTTAGGGGATGTGAAGATGACCAGAGGGATGTCAACACACTTGGATCGATGCATTGGGCTGCGAGTGTTAATGGCTACTTAGTCTATGTGGTCCAACGTACCCAAAACTGTTGCCAAATTGAATTTTCTTTCTTGATCATTTTATGAATAAAGTTTGTTAGCATCGGATGAGTGTAATATATTATCTTAATGTAATCGCTTTATTTAGATTTTGCAAATTACTTCCAATTAATATATTTATAAATATAAAAAACTAATATCTTCTGCAAACATAGAATTATATGAACTATTAATAACTAATACTCGAAATTATTGATAAGTATATTAAGATTCCTATATTAAGATTAATATACTAGTAACTAATATTCGAAAATGCATTTAATTCTAAAAATATTGATAAATTTAAAAATGTTCGATTAAGAAAACTTAATCATTCATTGATAATTCAAACGACAAAGCTAACATGTTCATCAGTGAAATTTTTGAAAAATATAACTACGGTATGTAAAAAATAATATACATTTCAAGAGAGAGAGAGAGAGCTTGTAATTTCCTCTAATAGATAACCTAAATTTCATAAGCTAAGTAAAAGCAATGTTCGTGTATATATTTCTGTAGTCCTTTCTTAAGATCGTCTAGTAAAAGTACATATTGGTGGAATTTTTCTGCAAAATAGTATTCATAAAAAACTTTAAAGACAGTTAAATTAATTTGAACCTACTAATTAAATGTAATGCAGTGTTTTTCAAACTGTGGGGTGGGCCCCCTTGGGGGCGTGACAGCTCTACAAGGGGGGGCGGGCATATTGAAAAGTCAAGAGCAAAAGATTATTTAAAAAAAAATTACTAATTTACTGAAAGTAAACAAATAAAATACATTCTGACATAAAAAAAAGTACACATTTACACTGATGTACACATAAATATATCAGTGCCACACAATGTATTTTATAACTTATGTAACAATTCTAAGTTAAAAACAAGTTAATGAATTACCAATGACCCTATGAGTTTGTCATATATATAATTTATAACAAAAATTAGCACTTATCTTGATAATTTTTGTACGATTTATAATTTATATCTTGATAATTTTTTGTACGGCCGATCATAAGTTTCGCGTTTCGCTTCCAATTGCCAACCATTTTCCATGCAGGCACGCGTATGTGATGTAGTGGAGGGGGGGAGGAATAAAGGAGCAAAAATAATCTGGAATAAGTAAATCCTTTGCAAACATTGTCATGGTCCTTTTATTGCATTCCTAGGTCTTGGAATAATTTTACGGATAGCAGTGCACAGAAAAGATCGTACTTCGGGAAGACGTATATATACGTCTGGAGAAATAAAGGCTTTGGCTTAGCGAGATGTTTATATACACGGTGGGTGCTTAAGAAGTTAAAGTCGTATCGTAGTTTTAGTGTCAAAGTATAGTATTATTGAATTTAGTACATTATTATTGTATGGGGGGGGGGCAGGAAAATTATGATTGAAATTTGGATCGCGAGTATTGCAACTTTAAGAAGCACTAATGCAATGTCTTCAAAAATAAGGATCGAAAAATCAATTTTTCATTTAAAGTATTGAAGTATATAAAATATAAAAACCGAAATTGTTAAAAAAATAAGTTTTCTAAATGGGGAAAAACATTAACATACAAATATATTCGACTTCGTATATATACTATAATTATTCACATATACTAACCATTTTGTGTTATATAAATATTCTTTTTTTTGTAAACATAGAAATGATATTAACTTTAAGTTAAAGAAAAAATATTATGAAAAGAAAACGGAATCATCTATTTTGAAAATCTTACCTCTAAAATTAAATGTCAGATTTATTCGAAAAAACATTAATAATGCTTCAGTTTTTTTTTTTTTTTTAATCAAGAACAAATTTTACCTGGAACAGATCGTTTTATTATTTCTCTTGAGAAAATATTCTTGCAAATCGAATTTGCTTTCAGATAGCTCAAAACCTCATTCAAACTCGGAGACGAAATAAGTGCTTGTTTCAAAAGTTATTTGACTTAGAACTTCAACAATCATTTATTTTTGGAAGCATTGTCGTTAAAAATTGATTTTTTCCTATGAGAATAGCAAGACAACTTTTATCTTGTTTCTATATCACTAGGTTTCAGAAATTTTTTTTTAATTAAAGAGAAAAAAGTGCTCATTGTATTTCTGATAAGAATGCAAAACTCAAATCGTAAGTTAATATTAATGGCACAAAACATAGAAATATTTATATCAATTTATATCAAAATGAATTAATAAACCGGACTTCATTAGAAATTTATATTTTGGTAATCTGTATAATGTAATTCGCATAATGTTTGTTTCAAAAAGCATTATTTTTTATAAAATACAGTGGATTCCCAAAAACTCGGCACTTGATATCCCGACAGTCCGGAGTTCCAGAACGATATCGAGCAGAAAATTATGTCCATTGCATAAACCATTGCTCTTGTCACAGTTCATGAAAAAATGACAAAAAATGATGAAGAATTTAATATAATTTCACACCCAAAGTCTTTTTATGATCCACAATGAGAACAAATTTTTGGTTCATTCTTTCTTAACCCGGGAGCGTTCACGCAAGGCACAGATTCACCCCAGGCCCACGAAATCTTTAATTCTGGGAAAGATCCTGTCAGTATCTTCCTATAGAACAGTCTTCATGGGAACAAAAATGTTTATGTCACATATATCCCCTTCTTTTTGGGTGGTGGGGAGGAATGGCAAACATTTATTATAATCTTAAGGTACCTGGGGTGATTGAGTTCAACACGTGGCCGCTTTTGTTCCAAAATATTTTCTATGAGTACCTATATTTTCCCCCTGTGAGACTTAGGGTTTTGATTGTTGTGTCGAACGACTCATTATGTTTCATAGATGTAAAAGTACAGAGAAAAAAAAAGAAATGGTCAACTACGATCTATATTGGATGACGCTGAAACTTTTCAAGCAACGGAAGGACTTGATGGAATAATAGATATTAATCATGGTAGCGAAAATAAATTTCAGAAAAGTGATGCGCATGAAACGTTTGAGATGAGAGAAAAATTTTCAAATGTTATCTATAAGGCTTCACCAAGAAAGGTATGAAGTCATAAGTGTACTATTAGACACACTGCGCCTTATCAAAAAGACACAGGCAAGAAAAATTCACAATAAAACTACAATAACTTGACCAGCATCTTAGTGTTTTGCCTGCAAATAGCATTCCTCTAATGTTAGCGGAAAGTGCCTGTGACTTGTGTGATTTATTAAAGTAACGCACATTTGAAACATTTTAGTTCAGTTAGATAGGAATTTTCCTGAAATTGTCAAAGAAAAATTAAAAAGTCCTTAAATTATTCTAAATAATTTTATCGTGTACAGTGGATTGGGGTGACACTTCGACTACGCGCCTTTTCCCTTCCAAAATAACAATTTTTGTAAGGGGAAGAAGAATTTCGGTTGATCAGTTTAGAACTGCTCTCTTTCTTAAGCAAAAACTTATTTAATTTTCTTGTGACTCATGTAGTGTATATTACTTATTTAAACACTATAGGGGTAGTGTTTAAATAAGTTTAGGGGTACACCTTAATGTCTATCAAGGGTAGACATTAAGGTGATCGCGATCGATCGGTGGACCGTCAAGACAGTTTGAAGTGACACCTGAAGATTATCAGATAGTAATTACATACCGAAATATTCAAGATTGGCTGACAGTATTCAGACTAAGTCTTCTACTGACTATAACTAAGAGAACTTTTTTTAAATGTATTTTGAACTGTTTGATAATGAATGCATCACTTGATATTATATTTGTGGCTATTATTATTATGTATATATCTTGTGTTTTGCTCTTGTGTGTGTGACTACGTTCGGAACCGTGATTTTGCAAGAGCGTATAAATGGATAATATTTGTGATATTTAGTGTCACTTAGTTTAGAAAATGAATATAAAGTTGTTTTTAAAATAGAGTATTAAATTTAAAAAAAATTACTTAGATACAATATTTTGACAAAAAAGGAACACAGAATGGCCCATTTTCAAAATATTCTCCTCTTTTGTGAAAAATGCTTCTATTATAAAAAATATTCTGCCTGTGTATAGCTTAGACCTCTGTACAGAGAAGCAACTATGAGTTTTGAAAAATTCACATTATTTTCAGAGTTACAACCATTTGAAATAATTATTAGCGTTTTTTTCTTAAAATTTCTCCCCTCTGTTGTCGTAAAACATGGAAAAACCCACTTCTAAGTTATATATTTCAAAAATTCTAGCTGAGCCTCGGTAGAGAGGTCTGAGGTATATACAGGCAAAATATTATTATAAAAGAAGCATTTTTCACACAAAAGGAGAACATTTTGAAAAAAGGTTATTCTAAGCTAATTTTTTGCCGAAATATTGTATTTAAATAATTTTTTTGTCACAATGTCCTTAAAACAATTTTATTCATGTATTATAATCTAATTGACACTAAAGATCTTGAAAATTATCCATTTATGTGCCTTTTTAAAATCCCGGTTCCGAAAATAGTCGGATACCTTAAAAGTGGATTTAAAAATGTGAGTTTTTATTTTAGTTATGTAGGTAAGTTCACACACACATATTCCGTAATTATTATTAAGTTATATTAAATACTGTAAACCTTTTTCTTACCTCACTCTGCCTACACAACTGGATGGACTGCAAAACCTTGGGGAAAAAATTAGAAG
Organism: Trichonephila inaurata madagascariensis; assembly: GCA_019973955.1. Taxonomy (NCBI): domain Eukaryota; kingdom Metazoa; phylum Arthropoda; class Arachnida; order Araneae; family Nephilidae; genus Trichonephila; species Trichonephila inaurata. The sequence continues at coordinate 130,175 of BMAV01004477.1, read as the reverse complement.
TAGCCCACATATCCTGAAAAAGTCTGCCCACCCCTGCACAAATTATTTAGTTAAGTACTCAGAAACCACCTACTAAATATTGAACCAGACGCTGATTTCTAAAGTGTTTTAGATTTCAATTTACAAAAAATTGTAAATAATGAAGAATTTAGCTAGCAATATTTCTACCAAATTTAAAAAAATAAGATCCAGTGAAAACATCGCACCTACTCACGACGGAGACTAAAGGAGCATATATTAACAATGTACTGAATACCCTAATAAAAAGAACAGAAAAACTAAATTTCTACGTGGGAAAAGTGTAATAACCAAATTGTATTTTCTACTTATCTTCCTTTTTCACCTTTGTTTGCAAATTTTACTGTAAAAACAGAATGCAAACACTCTTGGGTATGCCTTTCGCCTAAAATTCCGTTCGTTTTTCTCGTACGAGGAATGCCGGGTTAAATAGTATTTTCCTATAATCACCCACAAATAAAGATATTCTCTACAATTTCAATTTTAGATTATATGTTAAAGTATCTGAACACGTTCGGAGTAATTTTTTTTTTAAAAAGTAGCATTCTAAAGGATTATAAACGCATTTTGTTAGTAATCAATATCAATAAATACTAAAAATCTAACACACAAAACAGTGCTTTAAATAAATTATCTAAATTTTACAAGAATCACAATTATAAGTTAAATTCCAGCAATATTTTTTTAAATACCTCAAAGCAATTAGAGAAACAAGAAACAGACTTATATCAGTAAATGTATTACTAAAACAAATTAGATGCACTTGTCTACATAAATGTACGAAAATTATAATGTTTTATTAAAATTTAAATATTTTAGAGCTATCGAGTAAATATAAGAAATGTGACATTCTTTAAGGGATCGTTATTTAAATAACAGACCATAACTCAAAACATATTCATACTATAAGAAATCTTTTTTTTTTGTAGTAGATTCTCTAGAAAACAATATCAATATAAGGCTCAAAATATTGTGCAGAAATGCATTCATAATATTTTATCAGACTCACCATGACATATTCTGAACAATTTAAATTGTCGATTCTGGTACATTAAGGACTCCCTTAGGGATTTTCTAATTTTATAAAATTGATTGTAACTTGGCCTCTAGGTAACGTAGAAATAAAACAAAGTATTTTTTGTAAAGTCAAAATATAGCTCTATTCAATAAAATAAAAAAACAAAAATTGTGTGGTTTGACCGAATTTGGTAATTTTAACATATTCGGATATCTTAAGCGTTATGCTTTATACGAAATATCGAATTCGAATATTTAACGGCACATTAGAATGGANGCTTAAGCTCCAAAGTATATTATTATTGATTCAAATGTATTTTAGTATGGAGGGAAGGGGGTGCGATGATAATTATGATTGAATATTGGGACGCAAATATTTAAAGTTTGAGAAGCACAGGCCTATACTAAAATACATTTGAATCAATAATACTATACTTTGGAGCTTAAGCTACAATACGACTTTAACCTCTTAAGTACCACCGACGTATATATACGTCTAGTTAAATCATTGCGTTAAAGTCGTATTGTAGCTTAAGCTCCAAAGTATATTATTATTGATTCAAATGTATTTTAGTACAATCTTCTTTGTGCACTGCTATCCATAAAATTATTCCGAAAGCTTAGAAATACAGTAAAATGATCATGACCGTGTTTATAAAGGATTTACATATATCAGAGTATTCCCTCCCTTTTTTAATTCCTTTTCTTCTTCCCCCCTTTCCCCAATACATGACATACCCGCACTTACGTGTAAAACGGAGGCATTGGGGAGCAAATCGCGTAACTTTTAATCGACAGTGAAGGGATTATTTATGAACCGTACAAATTATTAAGATAAGTGTTCATTCTGGATTTCAGGTAATTATTACTGATACATTTATAAGTATATTACATCAGTGTAAATCTTAATATTGTTTTTTATTATGCCAGGATTTATTTTGTTTACTTTCAGTAAATGATTATATATATATATATATATTAAATTATCTTTTGATTTCGACTTTTCAATACTCTCGCGTCCCCTTTGTAGAGTTATCACCCCCCCTTAGGAGGACGTGTCCCACAGTTTGAGAAACACTGGTATAGATGCAAATGAAGCCAGAAAGACACTCAAAACAAAAGACACGGAATAAATTTATATATATTCACAATTTTTCTTTATAATATAAATTCTTGATATTACATTCTTTTTTTTCACAAACTATTTTTAAAAGTTTTGTCATACATATTAATGTATCTTGTAGAACACTGAAATGATTCTTTTTCTTTGAAGGTTGAATCTAACTATTATTATATTGATAGATGTAATAATTTGATTTAAGAATTATTGCCGCTAGTAAATCTAATCAAGTAATCAAATATTTCAAATCAAATAACATGGTTATAGAAAATATTCGTTAAGGATATTGGATTTCTACTGGTTCTAAGTACGCAAAAAGTTTTTAAAAAGCCATACTTCAAAATTTGATTATAATAAAAACGTGTCTAGCAATATATTTGTAACAATTTGTTTGTAATATAAATCGAAAATAATATTCTTGTTATTGCATTTTTTAGTAGACGCTATTTGTGACTTTGATGATTTAAGGCTATTAATAAAGTTTGCATTTTAATTTACTTATTATTCATATTTCGCTCTCTTTTTAATTATCTTCTAAGTATTCTCAATTCTTATGTTTAATTTATTTGAATTTTAATTCCAAAATTTATTTATCATCACTTTATAAAACAAAAATTTTTGAGAGGCAGTTGTTTGTTAGCCACATTGGGAAAAGTAAGTGCAATCGAACCCTAAGTTATTAGAGAGTTAGCCTTCCAGTATTTATTTTTCATGCACAATTCTCTTTATTGTAACTAAATACATTTTTAAAAAATGTGGTTCAAGATATACACAATAAGGATTAATAAGTTGTAAACCCAGTTGCATATATATTACAGCTTTCTATTTATTTTTTAAGTAACTAAATATTTTACATGCTACATCAGTAGCTAGGCAACTGAAAAACTGTCAGAAGAATAGATTTAGGAAATAAATCTAGAGATATATATAAGAGGCTTAACTGGAAACTAAGTACCGTTTTCGAAAAACTCGCATAAAAAATCTTTTTGTAAGGCAAAATTTATTATTACATGAAAGAGAATGTCATATACTATGTTTCTACATTGTTACTACTATTGTTCAGGGATTTCTCATACCAACCGAACAACTTATCTCTATTCTCTTTAAAGAAAGAAGCAGCCAGTGAACACATTTTGAAATTTATGTAAGTTGATTACAAAGCAATCCTATTGTGAACTGCCTGTTTTCACGAATTTTCTCATTTATTTCCTCAACCAAACTGTCATCAACAACAGAAGGCTACCTACTCAGTTCCTTGTAAAGAACTTTGGTTCGTCCATCATTGAATTATCGAATCCGCTTTCTCACTATTCTATCATTCCCCTTAAATCTCTACATGATGATGGAGAATTTTAACTGACTTATAACATTCATTGCGTTTAAAATACGGATTACAGAACATACTTCAAAGTTTGTGGGATCGGCAATCGTCCTAAACATTTTAAATGCTCCCTAACACGTGTAAAAACAACACGATTAGACCATAATGGCGTCATTGAACTGATAATCAACCATAGATACGTGTGCGCAAGTGTTGAATTCCGATACTACCCCTGCGGTTGTGGTGGAACGAAACAGCACTACGTTTCCGGAAACGCCATGTCCAGCAAAAAACTCAAAAACAAACTGTCGTTTGGTCTAAATTATCAAACTGCTTACATGTAACTCTATTCATGTAGCTAATGTTTAAAGATAATGTAACAATCATTATATTGTTACAAATAGTTTGAACTTCTCATCCGAAAAGGTATTATGGTTGATGAGATCACTTGTAGGCAAACCAAAACTAGGATTCAGTGACAATAAATATGAGTGATTTTTGCAACAAATGTATATATTTTCTGACACATTCAGAATATTTAAGCATGCAATTTTTAAGAGGATTCCAGACCCTTCTACATTGACCTTTTTATTTATATCAGTACCAACATCTTCAGATAAAAAAATGGGGTTCATAAGTATGATTTTGAGCAAAATCAAAAGCTTAATGCCAGGCTTATGTATCTCAACAGCTTAAAATCGATTTGTAGTCGTAAATATCACGAAAAACCAAAGGTATTGTAGGAAATTGTAGGAAATAAAAAAAAAAGCTGCATGGGGAATAAGAAGGCTTTTAGTTTCTTTTTTGTGTCACACCTTGTACTGAATAGACATCTGGTTAAAAATGTTTTTGTGGAAATTGTCTCCCACAGTGGCGTAAATGATAATGCTTACAAATTGAATTTAGACATTATTTATGTATTTACTAACAAAAAAGTCAGGGAAATAACATATAGTTCAGTTATAACTATTTAAGATATCCGACTACTTTCGGAACCGTGATTTTGCAAAAGCGTGTAAATGGATAATATTTATGATATTTAGTGTCACTTAGATTAGAAAATGCATAGAAAATTGTTTTAAGAATAGTATTACAATTAAAAAATTATTTATGTACAATATTTTGACAAAAAATGAACAGAGAATGACCCATTTTCAAAATATTCTCCTTTTGTGAAAAATGCTTCTATTATAATAATATTTTGCCTGTATCTCTGTACAGAGGCTCAACTAGAGTTTTTGAAATATATAACTAATAAGTGGGCTTATCCATGTTTTACGACAAGAGAGGGGAAAAATTTTTTAAAAAAAATACCGATAACTACCTCAAATGGTTGCAACTTCAAAAATAATGTGAATTTTTCAAAAATCATAATTGAGCCTCTGTATAGAGGTCTGAGAAGTATATAAAGGCAAAATATTATTATAATAGAAGCATTTTTCACAAAAGGAGAACATTTTGAAAAAAAAAAGTTATTCAAAGTTAATTTTTTGCCACAATATTGTATTTAAATAATTTTTTTGTCAAAATGTTTTTAAAATAATTTTATACATGTATTCTAATCTAAGTGATACTAAATATCATGAAAATTATCCACTTTTATGCTTTTTTAAAATCTCGGTTCCGAACGTAGTCGGAAATCTTTATTGAGTTTTCTATTCTGTTTGCTAAATTGTTCCTTTCTTGATGTTTAATTTACAATTTACCAATCTCTATTGTTTTATTTTTCAATTTACCCGTGCAAAAATCGAGTATATCACTAGTACAATCATTCCAAATTTGTTATTCTCCTTTTGATCCGCATTTTTCTTTCTCTCTCATATATTTAATAATTTATTCAGGAACCACTTGTCTCCCATATTTATTATGGAGAGCAAAACAAGGGTGAAAAATTGCTTATACTTTTTAAATCAAGATATTAAATACCATTGTTGTTGAAGTTTAGTTACAAATATGAATATATATTCGTTCATGAAGAAATAACCCTTTGTAATAAAATATTGATATTTTAAAAAAGTATATATATTTTTTAAAAAGAAAAGAAATAGTTTTAAGATTGCATGTGCAAACACGCTTTAAAAAATGATTTTTTGCTACAGATTTCTTTGAGTTTAGAATTAAAAGAACAGGACATAGTAATACAAACATATATTAAGAAATTAACATTATATAAGCAATTTATTCCGTTAAATTATCAATAGTTCTTGATAAATGCTTTGTGTATTATCAAATAACATAAATACTTCTGGAAGAATTCCAAAAAATTTTTTTTCGAAAAACTTAGTGACAATCCAAACTCCATAAATGAATAATCTCTTCGATTAAACCCATTGACTACCCCCCCCCCCATTCCTTTGGTTCAGAATATTTATTCAAAACCTTATAACTAATACGGACGTTTGATAGTTGATAACTCTTTGAAGTGAAGGTACGTCCATCATCAAAGATCGCACTTACATATAGTTTCATTTTGAATACATTTATTCTCACACTTTGTGACCGAATCTATATCCTTAATGTTTAATTCTAGTGGAAAAATTCGCTGCACAAGTCACAGAGAAACTCCAGACTGCGTGTTTACTTTAACGGTACGAATTTTTCCGTCAAGCCCTGGCAACACATCTATCACTATTGCCAAAAGCCAATTCAATCATTTTTTACCGTCCTCTCCTATTAAATCACCAAACTTGGGCTCATAAATGTCCTTTTTCTTACTTTGTTTTTGAATTAATAAACTCAAATATTCTTTTCGGAAACGAAGTCTTAAATCTTTCTGTAACTTAGTTCTATATCTTATCCTTTTTCTTAAATGTTGGGTCTCTACCATGTCTACGTCAGTAGTACTAAAATTTCGATTCTCAATTAAAAACATAGAAGGAGTTAAAGGAATAAGATCATCTGCATCTTCAGAGATATAAGTTAAGGGACGCGAATTTATAACAGACTCGCAGTCACATAACACAGTCTCGAGTTCCTCAAAAGACAAGATCGATCTTCCGAGAGAGCGTCTTAACAGTTCTTTGAGAACTCAAACCAACCGTTCCCAACAAGCAACATACAGAGAGCTTGGTGCACGAACAAAGAGGTAAAAAAATGGAAGCATGTTCTCGAAACGAATATCGCTGAAGGACATTTCCTTTTCTCTCAGAGAATCGAAGTTTTGGTCGGAAGCTTAGAACCGGAAATATAAAGACATATCAAATGGTTTATTCCGCATTGAAGGTTTTGTTTGGGTGAACGATGAGTGCATACTTTCAATGACCTAGTTGGGGAGAATTCTTATCAGCCAGTTGTTGGAGGAAGTTTGGATAAGGCTAAGATTTCATTCTAAACATTCTCCATTTTAGTAGTATTTAGAATAAAATGACACATTTGGTGAATTTTATTTTGGGAAGAAGAGTACGGTTGGTCACCTTTTCGTATTTAGGTGTTTCTTAATCATTTATAGGGGAAAAATTATTTGTCAAAATATCAATTACACCTGTAGTGAAATTTGTTACATAATTTTAACCACTTAATAAATCAATTTTTTAGCCAAAAATGTTCTTAAAAAAGACATTTTTTTATTGCATTTAACAAAGTATAATACATAATAAAATGTGAAAATAAAAAAAAATTTATTTTAATTTTCAATTATAATGTTTTCGCTCTATTTTTTATTTTATACTTGTGGAACTCAAAACGCCCCTATTTATAAGTACACTCTGCATATTATGAAGAATGTTTCATAAAAGAATTTCTCTCATACTTCAAAAAAATTTAATGTTCGCACTTTTTTTTCAAACGATTGAGGATTTTATGTGTGTGTGCACACACAATTTAACAAGTAATATAAAAAAAATTAAGTCAATTCCTACTTGGATCAACAAAGAAAAATTATATTTTAGCAACTTTTTATTAAATAGTTACAGTTAATAAAAATATGTATATACATATGACAGAATCAAACATTAAATGATAATTAATTTTTATTAATTATGATTAAAGTATTGTATTGTCATCCAAAACTATCGTGTATATAAAATTTCAGTTCAAATAAATGCTTTAAAACGTGGGGAAAAAATAAAACATTTTCAAGTTTTGACACACAAGTTGCCAAAATCGTCGCTAAGTCGCCAAAAATGATGCCAACGTGGCTGTGTATTTGTAATTTTTTAAATAATTAGTTTTAATCAGTGAATTTTTATGATTTTCATTAAATTATTGTATTATCATCCAAAATGATCATGTATATAAAATTTCAGCTCAACGGAGCGCTTTAAAATGTATTTTATTAACGATTGAAAATTCCACCACGATAAATAAATAAATAAATAAATAGAAAGTGTGAGTTAATAGTAGAAATTGAAAAAACGTGGTGTAATACTAAGTATTACATCACAATGGGAACAGGCATGATATCGACATTTTTGGATTATCTTTCCATTTTCATTTCTTCTCAAGCAACAAATTGCACATTGCCTTGCCAATCCCTGTTCTTCATCGAATACTTTTAAGAATCTTAATTCCTGCCTTCAGTGGAAAATCCCCGTCTTCACCACAAACAAGGTCTCAGATGGGAAGTATTTCAGTACCGTGGACAAAACTACATCTTCTAAAAACACTAGCAATAATAATCTCACTATAAGAATTAAAAATATGTGCAAATCAAAGATAGGAAAAAGGAAATATCAGTGCCCGTCCAGCGCAACGGCAAAACGGCTGTGGCCAAATTTCGGTAGCTCATACAGTGTACGGGCATACCAGTAAAGAGGTTCAAAACAGATATTGGATTTGAAATTGTAAGAATGAACAGTTAGAAAAAATGAAGATATTTTCAAATATTTATATTAATATTATACTGAATTCAAATGGCTACAGTCGCCTAGTGGTCATGATCACGAACTCGTGGCAAGCGTGCAATGAGTTCGAGTCCTCGTGCCACTGAAGATCTACTGTGTAGAGGAGTTGATGCATGTAAAATATATATGGGGGAAATTCTCACGATTGGTGTGATGTGGAAATTTGGAGAATGGGGTTGCCAGCTCAAGTGTCGTTCTCGCCACTTGACCGTGTTTTAAATTTCGTGGTCCGTTGCCAATAGCTCTAACGTTGTTTTAGTTCTATGTAAATAAACACTCACTCTTTTAACGAAATTTAAAATTAGTTACAAAAATGTTGACCCCAATCACATACTTTTTCAGACTGTGTTATACAAATATACCTCGTATAACACGGTTAATTCATACTGTGATATATCGAAACTGTAGTATTCGAAAATTTATTTATTTAAATTATCGTTTTATATTTATTTATTTAACTACTTTTGTAAATACATAATATAAATCAAGCCAAAAAGTACCGTGTTGCATCGAAACCGAGTATTGTGTTATATCTAAACCGTGTTATAAGATGTTTTGAAGTAATATAAATCAAGGCAAGGTATACCGTAATAAATCAAAATCTAGTTTTAAGTTGTAAAATTTTATGATAGCTGATATTCCGTTCCAATAACACATACAAACGAAAAAGTTAGTGAACTCTAAGTTTTTAATCAAAAAAACAAAAGCAAATTGAAATACAAAAATTAAAAATACAACAAAAAATATATTCAAAAATAATAATTATTGTTATAAAATAAATGGGAACGGCTTATTAGGATCATGATATTAATTTTCATCATCCCTCTCATCAGAACTTACAATCAATATATCTCAAGTAATAATAGAAAAATGAAATAATATAATTTTATAACAAACGTTGCCCTCTGAAAGATAAATAAATAATAATACATTTTCAACACATACTGTCAAAGACAGAAACAGAGACTTTCTGTTGCAATTAATCTGGAAATTACCTTTATTGAATGCAATTGAAAAAAAATTAAGTTGGGAATTCCCCATGTTGAATGAAAACACAAAAATCTCTTTTTCACAATTCCTACTATTATCTCACACTCTATGTATATATTTATTTATCCATATTCGTGGAATTTTCAATCGTTATTAAGCTACATTTTAAAGCACTCAATTGAGCTATTTATATACATGATTATTTTGGATTGCAATACAATAATTTAATTATAATTAATAAAAATTAGTTGATTAAAACTAATTATTGAAAGAATTACAAATCAGCCACGTTGGCGACTTGGGTCAAAATTTGAAAAGGATTTTTTTTTCTCACGTTTTAAAGCATTCAGTTGAACTGAAATTTAATATACACGATTGTTTTGGATGATTATACCATACTTTAATGATAATTAATAAAAATTAATAACCACTTAATGTTGTGATTCTGTCCTATGTATATACATATTTATATTTATTATAACTATTTAATAAGAAGTAACTAAAATAAAATTTTCTTTGTTGATATAAGTAGGAATTGACTTAATTTTTTTTTTATATTACTTGTTCAAAGTCACATTATATCAAAACCGCGTAGTATTAAACTCAAGTCTTGTGCCGTGTAACATCGAATCCATGCTATAAAAATCCCAAATTTCGTACTGTGTAATACCGAAACCATGTTTTACAAGTAAGTTATTATACCACTGTACTCTTTTTTCGCGATGCCTACTCCCCTTAAAGCAGTGCTTCTCAAAGTCGCAATATTCGCGACTCAATATTCAATCATATTTTTCATCACGCCCCCCTCATACAATAACAATGTATTGAATTCAATAATACAAATTTTTGACGCTAAAACTACGATACGATTTTAAACTCTTAAGCGTCTCGGGCGTATATAAACGTCTCGCTAAGCCAAAGCGTTTCTTTCCTCAGACGTATATATACGTCTTTCTGAAGTATGATCTTTTCTGTGCAATGCTATTCATATAATTATTTCGAAGACTTTGGAATGCAACAAAATGAACTTGACATTGTTTTCAAAGGATTTACTTAATTCAGATTATTTGCTTCTTTATCCCCCCAATACATCACATACGCGCGCCTACGTGGAACACTGTTGACATTGGGAAGCGAATCGCGTAACTTTTAATCGGCAGTGAAGGGCTTAGTTATAAATCGTAAAAATTTTCAAGATAAGTGTTAATTTTTATTTTTAATGATATATGTAACAAGACCTTGGGGTCTGGGGTTAATAAACTTGTCCTTAAGGTATCCGACTACGTTCGGAACCGTAATTTTAAAACAGCGCAAAAATGGATACTTTTGAAGATATTTAGTGTCAGTTAGATTAGAATACATGTATAGAATTGTTTTAAGGGCATTTTGTGACAAAAAAAATTATTTAAATACAATAATTTGGCTAAAAATTAACGTAGAATAATATTTATTCCAAATGTTCTTCTTTCGTGAATAATGCTTCTATTATAAAAATATTTGGCCTGTATATAGCTCAGACATCTCTACAGAGGCTCAACTGGAATTTTTGAAATATATAACTTAGAAGTGGGTTTATCGATATTTTACGACAACAGAGGGAAGCAATTTTAAGAAAAAAACGCCAATAATTATTTCAATGAGTGGTAACTCTGAAAATAATGTGATTTTTTCAAAAATTCGAGTTGAGCCTCTGTAGAGAGGTCAGAGCTATATACTGGCCAAATATTATTATAATAGAAACATGTTTCACAAAAGGAGAACATTTGGAATAAAGATTATTCTAAGTTAATTTTTTGCCAAAATATTGTATTTAAATAATTTTTTTTGTCAAAATGTCCTTATAAAACAATTTTATGCATGTCTTCTAATCTGAGTGACACTAAATATCATGAGAATTATCCATTTATGCGCTTTTTTAAAATCACGGTTCCGAACGTAGTCGGATACCTTCTTAGTATTAATAAATTAATTATAAAATACATTGTGTAGCACTGATACATTTATAAGTGTAATATATCGGTGTAAGTGTGTATTTTATTTTTTATTATGTCAGAATGTATTTTGTTTGTTTACTTTCAATAAATTCAGAATTTTTTTAAATAATCTTTTGTTTTCGACTTTTCAATATGCTCGTGCCCCCGTCGTAGAGCTGGGGGGAGCACCCTACAGTTTGAGAAACGCTGCCTTAGAGTCTAAAAATATTCCTACGAAATCTTTTGTTCTCCTTTTTTCTTTTAAAAATAAACTTTAACTTAATCTACATAAAATGTAGATCCTTTTATATGTCCATGTGCAAACAGTTGTCGACGGAACTACATTGACACACAAGACATGTTTGCTCTTCTCTGAATGAAGATTGTTAGGGTAAGGCAACGCAAAAGTATAGTTTTACTGAGTTTCTTTGAATGGAAGCATTATTTACCTACGCAATACTCCTAAGCAAATTTAAAGTTGTTCTATTATTATGTGTTATTATTAAATGAAATGTCGAGTGTTTTTTTGTATCTTAATTTTACATCGACATTACTTGACCTCCCAACTTACTTGACCGTTATATTTAATCTTTTATTGATTAAACATTACTAGTTAAAATGTAAGACGAAATTTATTTATTTATTTGCAATGAGATAAATGAAAGATTCAGCAGCATAAAAATAATAATAGTGATAATTCTTTAAACAAATACATTTTCATTTATTATTTCAAACAACAAAGGGTACTCTACTAATAGAAGTACCAAATTATAAAAAAAAAATACATAGCTAAAGTTTTTCTTGTTCTAAAGCTAAAAACGAGGTAATAATAACTGGAGTGTTTAATGGATATTGCAATAAAAATTATTGGAGAATTTGAGATCCGCACTATTTGTATCTTTTCTCTCATATGAGTCGAGCTTCGAACAAATAAAAGCGGTCATCGACTGCGAAAAATAAAATAAACTTTTCTTAGAATTTTTTGCGCATTCTAATCGCTGACATTTTACATTAGTATATTTTGATACGAAATAATAATGGATTAAGATATACAAATACTTACATTCTAGCGCAGAGTTAAACCAAATACAGTGAAATACGTTTAATGCGGAAACGCCTAAGACGAAATATCGGTTAACACAAATAAAACAGCGGTTCCAACAAAGTACTATGCAATTTCCTGCATTTTCTTCTCTTAACATCACACAAAAATCGCTTAACACGAAACGATTCCCCTTCTGGAGGAGGAGGATATTGGAAACTGAGCCGAATGAATATTTGAGAAAGTTTATGTATTATTGGACTGACCAATTGTAGCACAGGAAGAATTCATTGCAGTAGATGATAATGTGTGTACCACCCTAATTAAAACAAATACATTTTGGAGTTTTTCAAAGCTCAAAAAACATCATTGATGCAAATTCGAACAACAAAAATGAAATGAATAATGCACCTCCTGTTCCCACGTCAATCGAAAGGAGTAACATCATGAAAAATATGTGGATATATTTGGACAAGCACTCCAATGGTGAAAAAAAATAACAAAATGGACAACATCGAACAATTTGTTGTCAATTTGATGCAAAAAACACAATACAAAGAAAAGTTCCAGAGTATTTTACACAAAATTAATAAATTTTTTTTTAAAAAAACATTATTTTGTTAAACATTTTTTTTTATTACATTTCACTAAGTCCCTATGAATGTTTTTGTTCACTGATTTTTATTACATACATGCTTATATGTATTAGTATGTAAATAAAATGTATTCCAATCAAATTAATTTTAATGAATATATGTGGGTCTTTTTTGCAATATAATTTAACACAAAATTCTTCTAACACGCAAAAAATATTTCACTTCCCTCAATTTCGTGTTAAATGATTTTCACTATAAATCTCTAAAGAAATTTTAATTCTGTATCTGTGAAACAAAGGCTGTAATATTTGTAACACTAGTTTTTGAAATGCTCGATTGATGCAAACTGTACCACCTCAAAAATAATAATAATAATAAAAATGTTAATGGAATTTCAGAGAAGTCTGCTCTGAGAAGCATTGCTTTGAGTGAAAGTTCAAAGAAATTATTTTAAATTATGTCATTTTTTTTCACCTTTTGAAACCAAAGTCTTCATGCTTAAAGTTTCCTTCGCTTTCTTGAAAAGAAAAAAAAAAGATTGAAAAGTAACAGATTTAGTGTTTGATGCTTTTTTCATCTCCCAATTACACAAAAAGCGAAGTTGTACTGTTTTGAAGAAACGTGTCGTACGTGAGTTATAATAAAACCAGTAAATATATCTGATTTCGATGGAAAAAAGCACCGGTATATAATCGAGTTTAACCGTCTTTTTGAAGACATCAAATAAAATATTGCAAATTGCAATTTTCGTTTGCTGACCTTGCGCGTTCAAACTGCTGAATAAAAATCAATTGAGGCAAAGTAAAGAACATTTCAATCATACGAGTATTTTCCGGTAACACGAGAGCCATGTTGAAAGAGTAACTTGAGAAAACCATTTTAACATTTTTCAATTTCATTGTCAGACTTATTTAGTTCAATTTAGAAAACACAAATGCTAAAATTAAGAAGAGAAAAAGAAATTATTATTAACAAAATGGGAAAAAATTGGTAAGAAATTGTATAAACGTGACCCAATTTGTACAAAATGTTTATGAACAAATTCACATTTTTTCAATTTAGATGTGTTACTTTGAATTCATTTTTTGAATGAACTTCAGGATAAGAGATATTTCAATTTTTACAAAAAAAAAGAGCACTTTATCTTAGTTATTCTTTGAAATTGCTTTAAAAACATTGATTATATTCACATAAGGGACTGTAAATTTTTTAATAAAATAGTGATTGATAAATATGAAGGTTAAAATACTTCTACTATTACACAGAACTACACAACAAATTTCAGTTAATCATTTTCAAAAATTCTTCAGCAATTGCTGTCCTCGTTTGAGTTCTTTGAAAGAAAAAAAAAGCATATTTCGAGTAAAACGCATTTTAAAGGTTGGCATCTTGTTTAAAGTTTTGACATCCGCTTTTACTAAAACACTTATTGTTTTTGTTCTAGTAAATGGAAAAAAAAAACTTGGTATTTTTCAAAGCTAATAAGACGGTCTATAAAATAATATTATAAAACAAATTATTGTTTTTAAAAAATAAATTAATTTAGGGTGGTCCAGCGTTTCTCAAACTGTGGGGCGCGCCCCAATTGTGGGGCATGACAACTCTACGAGTGGGGCGCGAAGATACTGAAAAGTTGAAAACCAAAGATTATTTTTAAAAAATATTAATTTACCGAAAGTAAACAAACAAAATACATTCTGACATAGTAAAAAATAAAATACACCGTTACACTGATATATTGCACCTATAAATGTATCAGGTGCTATAGAATGTATTTTACAATTAATTTAACAATACTAAGTTAAGAATAAGTTTAATAATTACCAGTGGCCCCATGGGATTCTCATATATAAAATGACATACAAAAATTAACACTTATACTGATAATGTGTACGGTTTATAATTAATTTCTTAACTACCAATTAAAAGTTACGTTATTTGCTTCCCAATGCCAACCGTTTGCCACGTAGATGCGCGTATGTGATGTATTGGAGGGGTGGGGTGGGGGAACAAAGAAGCAAAAATAATATCTGAAAAAAGTAATTCCTTTGCAAACATTGTCAAGGTCCTTTTATTGTATTCCTAAGCCTTCGGAATAATTTTATGGATAGCATTGCACAGAAAAGATTGTACTTTGGAAAGACGTATACATACGTCCGGGGAAATAAACGCTTTGACTGAGTGAGACGTTTATATACGACGGTGGTACTTAAGAGGTTAAAGTTGTATCGTAGTTTTAGTGCCAAAGTATAGTATTATTGAATTCAATACATTGTTATTGCATGAGGAGGGCGCGATGAAAATTCTGATTGAATATTGGGTCGTAACCATTGAGACTTTGAGAAGCACTGGGGTAGTGGCATACCTTAAATCCCTGTTAAAGAATAATGGAGAACGCAATACATTATATTCAGCTGGGCTAAATCTTGAATCGAAAATATTAAAGAAGGTAGTGACTCACTACAAGACCAACACATTTTCAAGGTGTGTAGGGGGTTCAAAGAACAACTCGAAAGCACATAAGAATGAAGGGCCCTAAATGGAAGCTATAGTGCAAAGAAGCAAAGGAAAAGAACAGAAACAGTAACACATATGTAAGACAGAAAAGATTTTATTAAAGGTTTGTACTACAACATGTGTTTGAAATTACTACCAAAACTTGTCTGGAAGGCTGGAAGTTCCACACAATGGATTGCGATAAACCCACTTGTTAGGTTTCGATCCAGTACTCATCGTTTTCCTCTACCCGACGTATGACCGTCTTCTCATTGGCATATGTCCTCGTCGTTTGCTGTCGATTCAATGTGGCTCTCAGTAAAAAACCAGTCTTACGTAACCTTCTGCTCACACCTGAGAAGGTCATGCATGTGGAGCACATTTGTTCGGGTAACGTTCCTGGCACAACCTCCAAACGGCGTGCCCGTTACAATCCGAAGCTCCACACACAATCATCATGTCCACCAGTCCTTCGTTTGAATATGAGTTTATCCTTTTACCTCGAGAAACTGATAGCAACTGACGACTTCCAACAGGTGTTCAAGAAGCATTTCGTTCACCACCATCTACGACTAAACTGCCGGGAGAAATTAGCCAGAACGTAAAGAATTCCTCGCAACGCCTCTGTCATTCCTGCCAGACGACTTCTAGTCGAAATCTCGAACGCATGTTGTAGTACAACCTTTTAATGTTTCTATACCATTGATGTGTTGCTGTTCTTTTTCTCTGCTTCTTTGCATCATTGTTCACTGCTACGATATTTGCGACCTTGCGTTTCTATGTGATTCCGAATTATCTCTTCTATGTGATTATGAATTATCTCTGAACTCATTACACACCCTGAAATTTCGTCAGTCTGGTAGCGAATCCCCTGTATATGTCACTAATAACCTATTATACTATTGTAATGTAGAATATCCAAATAAAAAATAATGAAATAAATTTTATGCCAAAAGGGTATTTTTATAGTTCAAAAATGTTCAGTTTTTCTTCGTTCAATGTGATCAGCTTTATCTAGTCGCCGAAAATCGAAACATAGTGTTTCTGAAGACCCGGCGTGTAGAGGGGCTAATGTGCGTTAAATATGTCGAGGCTTTAAGTCCTTCCGTTAGCATAAGCATAATTTGAAAGTATAGAGCTCATGTACCAGCTCAGGCGTCATTCGCGTCCCTTGAACGGGACTTGAAATTACAAGGTCCGTCTCTAATAGCTCTGTGTTGCTTCAAAATATGATTAAATTAAATTAAAATCAAATCATTGGTTCAGTTTTAATAAAAATCAAACTGCTAAAGACAAGCATTATAACGTATAAACAAATCAAGGTGAATAATGGCTTATGGAAACGGAATTACCCATCAGAATGTATTAAACTGTTCATCCGTTGATTGGAAAATATTCCGAGATTTTTTGGGTCTAGTCCGATCGGCCGCACATGTGTGCTTTTTTCGGCAATCACAGCTGATAAACTTATTATATTTACTTCATTAGTAAAGATGTGGACGCCCAAGGAAAAATTGCAGTGCATACTTTGGTTAACGGAAGTTAAAAAAGTCAGACGTTTACAGCGACGAGTTTGAAAAAAATTGAATGTCGACCCTTCGATATCAAAATCTGTCCACCAATGGAACAGAAATTTAAAAAAGACGGGAGCTTTGGTATCTTAAACTGACAAATATCCTTAAGTTTTCGTGATAGAAGACACTGTTGTCGTATGGGTGATTCATTTTGTAGGAGTCCTGATAAGTCTTTCAGGCAAGCCAGTAACGACATTCATTCCATTCTGCTCGAACACGTCGCTGTACACGCGTGACTGAAAAATTCCGATAACCAAAGTACACACTGCATCTTATACTGTGGCGTCCACATCTTACTAATGAAGTCAGTGTAAAAAGTTTATCGCTTGGATTGCCGAATAATGCGCGCACGTGTGCAGCCGGTCGAACTAGACTAGTTTATTACTGACTTATGGGTAGTTCCGTTTTTGTAATCCCTTTCTTTTGGATACTTTCAGCCCGGACACGCTGTTTATAAATATTTATGTCTTTGCTCATGTAAATAACTGCTGGATCATTAAGTTTAACTTACATGCGAAAGTAGTGAGCTCCTATTTTATGAAGAATAGTAATGTATACTTACGTAAAGTCATTATCGAGTTACCTCAGTGCTATTTACTACTTTGGTTATTTTAAATAAAATATCTATTAAAAATGGAATACTCATATACATTAATAACAATGAAAGGAACATTCGAAACATTACATAACATTGAAAGGAAGTATAATTCGTAACAAAATATACATCTTTTCCCCATCCTTAAATTATTTTACATTCAATTGAAAATTTAACACATTTTATGTGAAGTGTATATTAGATTAATCCTAGAATATGAATGAATTATTATTTCTTGAGGGGGGAAAAGGGCAATAAAAGTCTAACATTTTATTTTTTTCATTAAATTTTTTATAATTATAATTGATCGTAGGAGCGGTTTACTTTAAAAAATAGAATATTTCCCTCATTGCATTATATCCATTTGTTAAAATAAAAGAATTGCTTACATGTTTATTTCCATGCAGAAGGATAAAGCTCATGCATAAATACTTACAATTAAATTTTGACGCTCAAGTATTTTCAAGATATATTTTTAAATTCCTAGTGGAAAAAGCAGCGATTCATTTCAACAAAATCACTTCCGAATGTAAACTTTTTCTTCTTTAATTTCTACTTGAATAATAACCGACTCTTTGTTCCTTTGCAAAAAAATTAAATGTTTATTTCCAACATTTTTATTTAGCTCTGTGTATTCGCTGCATTTATTTTTAAGAGCAACTACATACTTGAACAGTCAGGATAAATTTTTATTTACATATTCTTTTTACATTTAAATTTCAAGAAGGCACTTTGGTAAAGTTCATGGGAACAGGCTTAAAATAAGTAAACAAATACAAATGTGCCGATTGCTGATAATCGGAAAGAAATACTCACGAAATGTGTACAAGTTGCTTTTTAACCAGCCTACGACTTTGGAATAAAGTGAGTGCAAACAAAGACATTTATACGCACTTCGAAAAATATCAGCTTCAATAGTCGGTTACAATGCTAATTTGATGCGTTTTTTGAATGTATTTAAAAGACTTTTGAAACTTTCTAGTCTTTTTAAAGTATATATATTTAAAGACGTTTTATATATTTGAAGTACCTGTATAATAAGAATTTTCTAATCTAGTTTTTTTTTTTCTATTTTAAAATTGCGTGTTAGGGTTTACATTATGTATATACTCTCTAGCTTCCAAAACTTAAACAAGACGCTTTTATTCAACGTACAATCATGAAATATTTTAAAAGGGTTAGTAAAAAAATTGTTTTCAGACAAATACATTGAAAAGGTAGCTCAGTAGGAAGATGATACATCTACTAATATCTGCTCTGTGGCATCAGAAGTTACGTTACGACACGCAAATTAAAAAAATGGAGTAGGGACGCATTTCCACACACTTCATTCTAGTGTAACATGAATGAAAGTTTTTAAAGACTACAATAAACCACCAGGATGACTTTAAGGTATCCGACAACGTTCTGAACGGGGATTTTAAAAAAGCGCATAAATGGATAATTTTCATAATATTTAGTGTCACTTAGATTAGAATACATGTATAAGATTGTTTTATAAGGACATTTTGAAAAAAAAAATTATTTAAATACAATATTTTGGCAAAAAATTCACTTAGAATAATCTTTTTTTTAAAATGTTCTCCTTTTGTGAAAAATGCTTCTATTTTAATAATATTTTCTCTGTATATAGCTCAGACCTCAGTACAGAGGCTCAAGTATGATTTTTGAAAAATTCACATTATTTTAAGAGTTACAACCCACTGAAATAATTATCGGCATTTTTTTCTTAAAATTTCTCCCCTCTGTTGTCGTACAAAGCGTGGATAAACCCACTTCTAAGTTAAATAGTTCAAAACTTCTAGTTGAGCCTCTGTACCGAGGTCTAAGCTATAGACAGGCAAAATATTATTATAATAGAAGCATTTTTCATAAGAGGAGAATATTTTGAAAATGGGTCATTCTACGTTCATTTTTTGTCAAAATATTGTACTTAAATAATTTTTTATTATAATACTATTCTTAAAACAATTTTTCATGCTTTTTCTAATCTAAGTAACATTAAATATCATAAATATTATTAATTTATACGCTTTTGTGCAAAATCACAGTTCCGAACGTTGTAGGATACCTTAAAAAATAAGTACTGGACATCTCTTCATTGAAATCACGTTCTATATACTAATATCTATTCAATCAGAGCTACGATTCTCAGCCCCAGTTGATATAAAACAGCGATGTTTTAAACTATGGTCCCCCAGTATGTTTTAGGGGGTACGAGAAGGCCTTTTATGTAATGTTAAGATTTCCCTCTTTTATAGATTCTGAAAGGGCTCATAGAAAAATTGAAGCATGTGCTATCCTAGACTAGATCACTAAATTGCCACTAAAAATAAACTTTACTAGAACTTGTATTTCAATCAAGAATATTAATTAAAGGAAGATTGTTTAATTTTTTTGGGAGAGGGGGCGGGATTTTAGGTTGATACATAAATTGGGGTCACGGTAATCTTAAATTTAAAATCCGCTGATATAGAGGGAGGTAGGGACAAGATTTTTAACATCAGGGAATTGAATCGTCAGGGTGGTTCTAGAATACTTGTGTTGAATGGATAAGCGGAGCTCCGTACAATAACCTTGTCGCTGCACATCACACGATTTCCACAGGTAGAGTAGATGTAGCAAAATTTGCGCAACCCGCGATTTACACAGGTATGCATTTTTTCCGACTGTCTGGTTGTGCAATGCATTCTGTTCCTGTTAATATTTTCATTTATATTTTTATGTTCTTATTTTTATTATAAAATTCTATATTTTAAAATAAAAACTATTTTATATAAAAAAAAATTTATATACAAGGTGTGACACACACAAAGAAGAACGAGACTAGTTCTCGTAACATTATCACTTTCAAAGTAGTTCCCTTCAGCCTTCACAAACTTCTGCATTAGGTAATGCAATTTCTGGAAACAGTACAGAATCGAGATGCTTAGGAAGTCCCTTTAGGAGATTTTCAGTTTTTCGTGAACCTCTTCAACAGAGGTTCTCTTTCAGCACGATTTAACTGTACGAAAAAAAACAAAGTCTCATGGGACCAAATCGGGTGAATAAGGAGGATGTCCCAACATAGTAATGTTTTTTCTGGTCAGAAACTGCTTGGCAGATAGGGCAATGTGAGCAGATTCATTGTCTTGGTACAACAGCCATCTATCACTCCCCAATTTTGACCTTATTTTCCTAATTTTTTCACGAAGTCTTTTTAGTACAATGTAGTAGTGTTAATTAGACAGTCTGGCAACTAATGTGAGTGGGAACCCACTCATATCTAGAAATCTGGCTATGTTTTGGTCTGTAATCTCTGACCTTAGGCGCCCAGGAGGGTCATCATCTTCCGCACTGACCCTTCCCCCTGAAAACATATCAGCACTAGACAAAGTTTCATCTCCATAAAATTGATTCTCGTTTAATATTTGCAATGTTTTCGTGGCTGATTCCTTAAGTTTCACAAAAAACTTAACATTGATTTGACACTCTTCCGGCAAAATGCAATTGCACGTGTTCACTCTGTAACGGCTTTATCCTCATACTTCTTATTAAAAAATCCCCTTGGGGAATCTATGGTCCTTAAAAACTATTTTTTTTTTGAACGCACCCTTTGAAATAGAGAACTTGAATATGTAAATTTGGTTTACTATATACAGTCTAGGCATTCAAGATAGAAAGAGATATATAGGGTAGTTGATAGCGGAACAGAGATTAATCAAATTTATAGTTAACACAGATATTTGTTATTTGATAATTGTAATAATTAAGGGGACGATTGGTCAGTAGAGATTAAATAGAGATTAGATAGCTTAGAAGGCATTGTATTCAAACCTGAAGTAAGTGTACTGGTATTTAAAGCCTTCTCATGCTTTGCAAAACTTCTTAATTGTCTTTATATTGCTTCAATTGGGTGCATCTCTTAGTTTTGAGTGATTGAACTTGTGTAGTTGATTATGTTACAAATAAATTAACTAATTTTGAATATGGCTAATCTTCCTCCCCCCCCCCCCCCATCTCTAAGCGTTTATTCGAGATCCTTACAACTCAATGACACAGTCTTCCCCACTGGCTTAATTGATTAAGGCGAAACTGGCCACGTGGATAGGGGAGGCATGAGGAATGACGTCACCGAAACAGTTGTTGCCAACTCCTCTCTGTTTACAAGCTACACACTTAGTCTCGTTTTTTTGGGGTCACACCTTGTATATATATATGCTATTTTTAGGCAGTTCTTATCAAACAAGCTTTCTTTCAGGAATCATTCATTTATGTGCTTTTAGATCTCTTTTAGTACTTTATGATTATTTTTAGTACATATTTTCCTTGTTTGCCTATAGTAAATACATTTCTAAGCAAGCGCGGCATATTAATACTAATTATATAAACATTACGAATCTATTCAAATTTAAAATATAAAAGCGATAATATTTTATTGTGTACCCGTTTACTGGGAAAGCCACAACAAGGATGTTCAAAGAAAGAACACATTCGTACTTATGGAAGAATTGGTTAATGTGTATTTTACTTGCATTTCACATTTTTCGTGACCTCAACGATCATTTGGAGAGCGGGAGCCAGCTTAGGTGTCTTTCTCGTCAATGACCAGTGGTTCAAAATGACGGGGACGAGGTTCAAGCCAATGGATATACTGCGAAGAAAGTCGTTTATGAAGGTAAAAAAAAACTTTCATCACTGAATTTTAATTAAAAATAAAAACAAGTAATTTAAAAAAAAAAGTCAGTTCCTACTTTGAATGGATGAATAGAAAGTATTTTACTATGATTGAAAATTTGTACATGATAATATATACAGGGAGAGAGTGAACTAACAGTAGGATTGGAAAAACAGCATGATTTGTCTGCATTGTTGTAACAATGCTCACCTGGTTTGGCTAGTTTGGCTGAAAAACAGGTTTTCGACGCCAACTTTTGTCTTTGTTTCAACAGTAACATTGTTACAACAATAGAGAGGTATCTAAATTGGCGTCCAAAACCGGTAATTAATTGAATTGAATTGAATTAATTAATTAATATTTGAAAAAACTACTGTATCAACATCAAGTGGCATCCACTACAAGTTTAAATAAATTTATTTGAACTTGATTGGATGAATAGAAAGTATTTTTCTAACGATTGAAAATTTGAACAAGATAAATATATAAATAAATATATATAGAGAGAGAGTGAGCTGATTGTAGGAATTGAATAAATATTTTTGTTGTTTCATATGTTTTAGGTATTATTTACTAATTATACGCTTATTTCAAAAATGTAATATTCCAAACATCAAGAGATTTAAATCTTTTCGTAAGATACTTCTTTTTGAAAATCTTTTATTCATATGAATGCACATTCATATCCGAGTAATTGCAACAAATGAAATTCCATTTTTTAAAATATCTTCTCGTTAATTAACTTTTAATTAAATTTCATTTTTCGGTACAAAAGCATTGATACAGTTTGAAAAGATTTTGGAACATGTTGATTAAAAGAAACACTTCATAAGCAAATACAATGGGATTCTTTTTAAATGTAGTAGCAGTAACACATTTCACTTTAAAAAAATAAATAGGTATTAAAATTCATTATTTTAATTGATATGTTTTCGAATGTTTATTTCTACGAGTAACTAGGCTCTGAATTTTAAATTGGTTTTACAAAAAAAGGGATTGAATTCTTTGTATTTTTACTTCACAATCTGGATTTTAATATACTTGTTACAATTCATTAATTGATTCGAGGGAAAAAATTCCTTATATCTTGACTTTTCATTTAGTGAAAGAAAATTAAAAAATAAGCGAGAAAGGCTTAATGTATTGAGAGAAAAGTGTCCTGGGTAAATCCTGCTTATGTGTCTAAATTGTGTTAAAATTATGTTTTTTTTTTTGTTAGATAATTAAGACAGTATAAATTTATTTATAAAACCTAAGCTTATAGTTTCTTAAATTCGATTCTTTTGCACTCTAATTGCATTGTGTAATTTTGGTTATCAGGAGTAAACTATTTTCGTTTTTCTTAGTAGACTAAACTTTGCTTAAAATACAACCCTGCATCTCCCTTTTTAAAATATTACTTCTTTTTTTTTTACTATTTAGACCAGTGTTTCACAAACTGTGGGGTGCGGCCCCCTATGGGAGCGTAACTGAACGAAGGGGCCCCGAGCATGTTGAAAAGTCGAAAACAAAAGATTATTTTAAGAAATTATTAATTTTTTGAAAGTAAACAAAGAAAATACATTCTGACATAATAAAAAATAAAATACACATTTACACTGATGTAATACACATATAAAGTAGATTGCGCAGTACTGAAACAGTTATAATTAATTAAACAATACTAAGTTAAGAACACGTTTAATAATTACCAGTAAACCCATGTGTTTGTCATATATAAAATTAAATACAAAAATTAACACTTATCTTGATAATTTGTGCGTTCTATAATTAATCCATATAATGCCGATTAAAAGTTATGCGGATCGCTCCCCAATGCCACCATTTTAAACGCAGATGCGTGCATGTGATGTATAAGGGAGGGGGAAGAGAAAAGGAATATTTATGATAATCTTCTGAAACAATTAAATCCTTCGCAAACACGGTCAAAGTTCTTTTATTATATGCCAAAGCCTTTGGAATAAATTTATGGTTAGCAGTACACAGAAAAGATAGTAATTGGAAAATTCGTATATATACGTCCGGGGCAATAAATGCTTTGCCTGAGCGAGACGTACATATACGTCCGGGACGATTAAGAGGTTAAAATCGTATTGTAGTCTTAGCGTCAAAGTATAGTATTATTGAATTGAATACATTGTGTTTGTATGAAGGGAGGGGAATGTGAGGTAAATTATGATTTTGAATATTAGTTCGCAAATATTGAAACTTTGAGAAACACTGATTTAGGTTGCAATTAGAAGGGTTCCTAAAAATGAAAAAAAACTTATGTCTAAAATTATACTATAATTCAGCGAAATGTAGTCAATTGATTAAAATAATATTCTTTATTTTATTAAAATTGTTATCAGTATGCATCACGTTTTTTGAAAATTTGTATTTATGTGCTTCTGAACTTGTTTTATGATTTATTTTGCAACTAACTTACAGGGGATGGCACGACGAAAGAAATTCATTTAGAGACGATACTTTGTGTAATAGTAATACTCCTTTAGGGTGTTCAACCTTTGAGCTATCAATTCTGAGAAAATAGTCTTCGAAATTCAAGCATAGCTTTTATACAATTAAGTTTCATTTTGATCTAGCGATGGAGTAGGATAGGGGGTAATTTAACTGTGTACCGAGCAGTCGGATAGGGTTCGAGTCGTGCAATCAACTTCTTTTTCACCCAATTGATATTATTACCATTACAATTAAATAAATTTACTTAAAAAAGTTTATTAAATATTAAAAAATGTTTTATAAAATTATTTTGTTTTTTAGAAAGTAAAATAAGTACTATAAAAGTATATAAATATTTATATTATATTTTAAGAGTGTATTGTTATAATATTATTACATTATATTAAATTATATTTATATAATTATTTTGTATTTTCAAAAGTAAAATAGTTAAAAATAGTTTTATAATACATAAAATATATTAGAATATTTTTATATTAATTATTTTAATTTTATAATTAATATTATATATATATATATGAAAATAAATGAATTTATTTTTTTTAAAAAAAAAGACAGAAAAGATCGCGTTTCTCGAACCCTATCTGATCGCGTGGGGTACGCCAGGACATAAACATCTATGCTATAGCATTACTGGAGTGTATTTAAACTTAATTATATAAAAGCTAAGCACGAGTTTCGAAGGTCATATTCTCCGAATCGACGACCCATTCAGCTCTATTACATTGGGGGTTGAAAACCTTAAAGGAGTACTACTATTACACAAAATCTCATCCGCAAATGGGTTTCCTTAGTCGTGCCCTTCCCTTGTTAGTTTCGAAAATAAAAACTATCAATTATATTTCTGTTCTAAATATAATTAATACGTATTGCGGGACACACATGTAACACTAACGGTTCAACTGTATGCGAATTTTTAAACTTTGTCATTTCCAATGTGTGTGAAACCGTAAATATTTTTCATCACAGAAATAAACTGCATAACGCATTTTTTTAAAACATTCCATCAACCAAGTGTTACTCTTGAACCATTCATTCAAATTAAGATTAGTAAAAGTGCTATACTGTATAATAAAAAAAATGACTGTAGAAAATTATGATAAACTATGTGGCTAAAATATCCATAAATTCCCTTTTAAGTTTTTAGAATGTATTCCCCGGTTTAAAAAAAAAACCAAAAAAAAACCCCGCTCTTACACCATAATTTCGAGATTCTTAATTAAAGGCGACTGCAGAAAATATTACAACTTTACTTAAATCGCCTTTCTCACTTAAAAAACATGATTAGAATCGTACTTATTGAATCGAATAATTGACTCTTGATAAAAAAATAATAATAAATGTATTTAAACTGTTCTCCTTTTTGTTTTGCAATGGTTTTTTTCAACTGATTTTAGTAATTAAAACCTTAAGTTAATACTGAAAGGTAAAAATATTTTTAAAAAAAAGGAGACTTTCATCAATTTCTGTGGATATAAACAAAAAAAAAATTAAGTCTTACTCATAATTAAATCAAAGAAGCATATACTTAGCAAGAATTGCACAGCAAAAGCTAAGATACTTTCCCCCATTTTTTTATTAATTTCCTTAATTAAAGTTTACTTTAAAAACTGTGGCAAAAAAGCAATATTGGGAAGTTCTTTTATGGCGTTCTTTAAATATGCAACTGAAATCAAACTTAATTCCTCTTAAAGAAAATAAGATTTTTGTAGAAACAAGATTTGTAGTGATTTAAATGTAACGTTTTTTTTTTTTTTTTTTTTACTTTTTTTTTCTAATATTATAAACGATTGAATTAGGATTGCAATGAGAAAACTTAAGTTTATCTACTTTATCCTAGGTACAATGTTTCTTTTCTTACAAAATTTGACGCTACACTGAAAATTATAACAACTATTTCTTCCTTTTGATTTCTTCAAGTATTTTACACTGTTTTAACATTAATTAAAAAAAAAAGGCCGAGTGATAAATTTATTCAATAATAATATTTTATATACGCAAATACTTACCTTATTTAAAAATGTATACTTTGAAAACCAATCTATAGAAATTTTGGAATAAAATTGAAGAAATTTTTCAAAGAAAACAAAATATTTGGAATATTAACTTCCATACATGATCCATTCCTTCCAATCGGAAAACAGAAAGGATAATTCTTACGAAAACATTAAATTTTATCTTGTCATTATTTTAATTCAAGGGTGTGAATTAGAATTGTGTAAGTTTTCTCTGTATTTTTTTATTATGTATTTGTTTTAAAAACGTATTCATTTTTGTTTTGATGATAAAATAGCTTTAAGTATAAATGTCTGAGCAAAAGCGCCATTATATTTTCTCTATTTTGAAAAAAAAAATTGTCTACACTTGTCTTTGCCATATCGTTTAAAAAATATTGAAACAAATATGTTTTTCTTTCTAGACATTTAATCCTTTATCCAATCAAAACTCAAACAATATAATCTTTTAAACTCTTTTATCTGCAATGTGCGCAGATATATAATGATACTCAAAGAAAGGCCGATTCCTCATTATTTCTTCCCAAGGAGTTCTTATCCCCATCTTATTTGTTCTTCTCTTGAAATAAAAAAAAAAGTGTTTAAAATATTTGCGATTAAATCTAATGCAGACCTATTATTTGATGCACTCTAATGTCAGAAAAGAATTCCAGACGAAAGAATTTCATTTATTTTTGTTACGATTTACTATAATACTGAGCTAGTATAATGATGCGTTCCTTTTGAAAAGGCTATATAAGGGGGCGGCTCTAGGGCCGGACAAACCAGACCCCTGCCCGGGACGGCAAATTTTAAGGGCGGCATTTGGATCGAATTTGGAAAAATATTTTTTTTTTTTGTTACAAAAAATTTGATGTATTTTCTGAAATATTATATGGTGTGCATTTAGTATTTCATTTAACGTATCTTATTATTTTTTTTCTACTCTGTATACTTAATGAGATAGTTTTCTTTTATGTTCAAACTTGAAGGGCTCAAGGTGGGAGTATATGTTAAAGCATGAACTTTAATATGTTTTTACACATCTTTATTTAGTAACTTTCTTCTCATCCTGGTTGATTGAATGATTGAATATTAACGTTGCACTGTTCAGCTACTCGAGGTCTTTTGGCGACGGACCACGTAATTTTGAACCATGATCAAGTGACATGGACGACAACTGAGCTGGTACCCTTCCTCTCCTAACTATCACACCATACTAACGGGAGGATGTTTCAGCTCTACACAGATTTAACGTGCATCGCTGCCTTACACGGCGGGTTTTTACTGGTACTGGGCTCGAACTCGTGACAACGAAAGCCACGATCTGATACCTATACTACTCGGCTACCGCGGCCACCTCCTCATCCCGGAGTGAGATTACAACGGACATTCCTTTCACCCTTACGATGTCCGGTGACATCTATCCAAAAGGGGATAGGGGTAATAAGAAGTCTTAGTAGATAAAGAGCCACAGCAGATGTTTTATTTTAGTCTTGAGTATAGTTATTTTTAGTTAAGAAAAAACGCTTGTGATCCCCAACATCAGTAGATTATTTTTCGAAGAATTTGAACTGTTTAAATGGACGATTCCTTCTCTTAAATTTCACTCGTTTGAAATAATAACAAGCAATTATGTCATTAATTTCGAGTTATTTTGAATTTTTTAAAACTTAAAATAATATATATATATAGAGAGAGAGAGTGAGAGAGAGAGTCGGCATAGGAGAGAGAGGTGGTAAAACTGCTAGAGCCAGCCCTGCGATAATCTATGGCAGTGATCCGCAACCCCCGGTCCGCGGACCGGTACTGGTCCGTGGATCAAATGGTGCCGGGCCTCCTAAAGAACATTAAACTACTTCCATTTTGTTTAAAGTGGTACATTTCTCTCGGATTTGCGCAACTTTCCACGGAAATCACTTTATATTACATTTTAAATCATTTTTATTCATTTTTGGTGTAACTATATTTTATTCTGAAGGCATATTTAAATGTAACTAAATTAAAATTTTTAAACCAAAACAATCTAAAATATCAACAATCAACGTGTCCCACCCTCAGCTGGCCGCGGTAAAATTATCAAACTTTGACCGGTCTGCAGTGATAAAAAGGTTGCGGAGCACTGACCTATTGCATGCGGTACAATTCTCAGTAGCATTCAGCACTTCTCTACAAATTTGTCAATTTTTAGGTGGTTGAAACACCAAGTTCACACACATCTTCAACATTATTGACATTTACGGGAACATAAGAAAATCTGAAAAATAATTGAAAAGATAAATTTGCACCTATTTTGTAAATTATTGAATGTCATCACTGAAGAGATTTAATTATTTGAAGATAGAAAATTACGTGTACTTTGCTTTCGAATTTAGGTACTATATATTTAAGTAAAAATATCTGTCCTCGTATGAAAAATATTTCGAGTCCGCAATGAAATTGTTTAACAACTTAATGCTCAGGATCGTGTTAAATTGAAACCCACAAATCATACCCCTGATTTTGCAATTCGAAAAAGTGAGAGGTTTCCACTAAGCTTTTTATTTATTTCTTTATTTAATTTTAATGCATTGAAATGCTTATATTTTACGTTGTATAGTTCTTATTTAAATAAATATTTTTAAAAATACATAATATACGTACAGTTTCATTTTTTAAAAAAAATTTTATCGAAGAAATAGTTATGTTTTACGTTGTCTTTTTATGCTAAGAAATATCTTAAAATAATGCAACATTAATATATAATAAAACTGTAACTTATCATTTTCTTACCTCTATTCTATAACTCTGCATGCATTCTCGCGGGAATCAAATTGTATCAAAAATATTCTACTGTGGGGCACACTGAATCTTATTGAGAGATTGGACTAGCTCGCCACAACTAAAAGGTTGCCCCCTCCCCGAGCTATATGCTCGAAAGTCTAACACGTACACACATGGAAAATATATGTAAAAATAACCACAAATTCACCATGTTTGTATTGTTTCTTCTGCAGCATGAAAACCCCTTTTATAATCGTGACAATTGAAAGAGATTCGCCAAAGATGATTATTTTCTATGCAGTGTCCCAAAGATATATGGTCCGTTTTTCTTCACTGAGCAAACTGAGACAGGGTAAACTTATCTGGATATGTTGCAGTTGTGATTGTTCTCGTAACTCAGAACAAAATTCAGGGATTTTGTTCTTTAAAAAAAAACGATTCACACTCCAATTGACGCATCCCAGTTCATGAATATTTAGACCAGAGATCGACAACCTTACAGCTCTGGCGTGCCAAACAAATCTACCAATACAGTGTTTCTCAAACTGTGGGGCTCGTCCACCTAGGGGGCGTGAGAACCCTACTAGTGGGGCACGAGTGTATCAGAAAGTCGAAAACAAAAGATTTTTTTTTTAAATTTTAATTTACTAAAAGGAAACAAAGCAAAATACAATCAGGCATAATAAAAAATAAAATACACATCTACACTGATATAATACACTTATAAATGTATCAATACAGCACAGTGTGTTTCATAATCAATTTAACAGTAATAAGCTAAGGACAAGCCTAATAATTTCCAATGATCCTATAGGTATGTCATACAATTATTTTCAAAATTTAATATACTTATCTTGATATAATT
The DNA here is from genome assembly GCA_019973955.1 of Trichonephila inaurata madagascariensis. Classification (NCBI taxonomy): domain Eukaryota; kingdom Metazoa; phylum Arthropoda; class Arachnida; order Araneae; family Nephilidae; genus Trichonephila; species Trichonephila inaurata. The sequence goes on along the minus strand of BMAV01004477.1, from coordinate 99,850 downwards.
TGTACAGTTTATAATTTAAATGGATTGCAGCTTTACGTCAAAGCACATTATTATTGAATTCAATACAAATATATTGCATGCAGGGGGGAAGGGGGCGCGATGAAAATTATGATTGAAAATTGACGCGCAAGTATAGAAAGTTTGGGAAGCTCTGTACCAATATGATTCAGCGTACCACACAGTAGGACATTTTTGAAAGAATTCTATTCCCGTGATATTGTATGCACAGAGAGAGAATAGATGTCATTAATATAGAGATTAAATAGCTTTTTTCATATTTCCTAACACATTTAAACATTTAAACATATTTCCTAACACAGTGTTTCTCAAACTGTGGGGCACGCCCCACTGGGGGGCGCGGTAACCCTGCGAGGGGGGCGTGAGCATATTGAAAATAAAAGGTTTAAAAAGATAATTTTTTGGAATGAAGTAAAACAAAATGCTTTCTGACATAATAAAAAATACACATTTACACTGATATAAATTATTTTTATCATCAAAAATAACAAGTTCCACTTTAAACGCTCATTAGCCCTTTCTGATCCTATAACCAAATAAAAAAAGACAGTTTGTTTGCTTTACTGTAATCCCACGATAAGAGATTTTTTTATTACGTTTCTTTTAACCCATGAAATACTACTTTTGATTATCATATATTTGACCTTCAAACTTATTGGTATGTTTCACTCGGTCTTTTTTTTTCTTGTAGGAAAGTTGTAAATAATGTTTTTCCTGTTGCTTTTTTCCCCATGTGAATGAATTTTATGATATATGGATAAGCATATTGAGCAATTTGAAGGATTATTTGGTTAAGATGTATTTTTATGAGTATTCTGAAACATATAATGTATAATGAAAAACATTTTATGAAATTATTTTTTAGAACATGCTATATTTTCCCCATGAACAATTTTGTGGTTTTGATTGCTGTGTTGTATGACTTATTATGCTTTATAAATGTAAATGAGCAGAATATAAAAAAATGGGCATCTGTGATCCCTATTGAAGGAAGTTGAAACTGATCAAGCATTTGAAGAACCTGCTGAAATAATGCATATTAATCAAGATAGTGAAAGTAAATATGAGAAAAGCGTTAGACATGAAACGTTTGAGTTGATTTGAAATTTTCAAATGCTGCCTAAAGATCTCTATGAAGAAAACTATGAAGCCATAAATGTAACACTTCGCCTTGCCAAAAAGCCATAAGGAAGAAAAAGCTCAAAATGCTATTTGTAGATCATCAAACGACAGCAAAACTACAAAAACGTGAACAAAATATGACAGTTTTGCTGAAAAATAACGTTCCTGTATCGTTAGTGAAAAGTGTCTGTGATTTATGTCCTTTATTAAGGACACGCACATTTTTAAAACTTTCTTTAATTTTATTGGAATTTTTCTCAAATTATCGAAGAAAAATTGAAAAATCCTTGAAAATATGTAAGTATATTTTCTCTTAGTTAAATTATTCACTGGAATTATGATTTTTATCATGTGTAGTAAAAATAATTATAAAATAAATTATAGTTTTAAAACAAACTAAAAAAACACGCTTTTATAGTGAATCGAACTAAAAAGTAAAAAACAATAAAAATATATATTACTTAAAAGTAACATATACAAAATTTAATACTTATCTTGTTAATTTGTACGGTTTATAAGTATGATCGTATTGTAGCTTTAGCGCCAAAGTGCATTATTATTGCATTCAATACATTATTATTTTTAGGGGGAAGGCAAGAAAAATATTATGATTGAAAATTGGGTCGCCAGTAGTGAAAGTTTGAGAACCACTGTCCTAACATAAAAATAAACCTCGTAAAATATATTTATTTCTTCAACAAAACTAAAAAAATAAAATGAAATTGTACATATATTACGTACTTTTAAACATATTTATTAAAATAAATGATAGACAACATAAAATTTAAGTATTTCCCTTCATCATAATTAAACAAAAATATCAATAAAAATTTAATTCGAACCTAATGCTTGCACCGCTTTTTTTTCCTACCGCAAAATCATGGGTATTATTTGTGGCTTTCAAAATTTGATACGATTCTGAGCAATTAATTGTTAAATAATTTCTTTTAGGACTCGAAATATTTTTTATATGAAGAAAGGTTTTATTTTACTTAGATATATGTAGAGCCAAAAGTTGAAAGCAGAGTAAATGCAATTTTCTCCTCTTAAAGAATTAAATCTCTCTGGCAATAACGTTCAGTAATTTAAAAAAAATAGCTTAAATTTTTTTTGGAGTTATCTTGCATATTTTTTCGTAATTCCGTAAATGTCCGTAATTCTGAAGATGTTTGTTAAATAAGTTCCTTACAAATTTATTAACTTCCATCCACTCAAGCATTGACGAATTTGCGGAGAGGAATACCATTGAGAATTGTACTGTGTGACGCATTTGGCACTCGTGTCACAGGTTTAAGACCCCTGGTCTAAAGGATGAACTTTTATCTCTCTGGAATGGGTGTATTGGTGAAAATGATCTAACTTTATTCCTCTGGCTTTCTAGATCCCCAGATTTAACTCATGCGAATTCTTCCTGTGGAGATACGTTAAATACCTTGTTTAAGTTCCCCATTACAGCAATCCGCAGTCAAGCTTAAGGAACGCATCGGTGCTGCAATGCAGACAATTGACAGGAGTATACGTAGAGGGTGTATAAACTTAACCAATTTGTGGTTCTTTTGATACACCTTTCATATGTGTACGCCAATTGGTACAAAATATAGCCTTTTCAAAATGAATGAATCATTTACGCTTACCCTGTGTAAACAAATGCATTTGTAACTAGGAAACTGTTATCAAAAACTTAAAAGGTAGGCATGCAAGGATGTCAGAAATATGTTCGGTACAATATGAAAATGAATAATATATAGACAGGGCTCAAAGAAATGTTTGAATATTTCATTAAAATTCTTGTAAAAATTTATGTGGTAAATGATTATTGAAATAAGACTTAATAAAATCATTTATGTATAAATGATTTCTTGAAAATTATTTGCTTGCATATTATCAATGCTTCTAAACTTTCGTTTCCTTTGTATACCCTCTTTTTCTTTAAGGTATCCGATGACGATCGGAATCGTGGTTTTAAAAAAGCGCATAAATGGATAATTATCATGATATTTAGTGTCACTTAGATTGGAATACATGTATAAAATTGTTTTAAGGAAATTTTCAGAAAATTTTTTTTTTAAATACAATATTTCGGCAAAAAATTAACTTAGAATAATTTGTTTTTCCAAATGTTCTCATTTTGTGAAAAATGCTTCTATTATAATAATATTTTGCCTGTATATAGTTTAGACCTCTGTACAGAGGCTCAAGTATAATTTTTGAAATATATAACTTAGAAGTAGGTTTATCCATATTTTACGACAACAGAGGGGAGCAATATTAAGAAAAAAAAACGCTAATAATTATTTAAATTGGTGGTAACTCTGAAAATAATGTGAATTTTTCAAAACCTCTTGTTGAGCCGCTATAGAGAGGTCTGAGCTATATACACGCAAAATATTATTATAATAGAAGCATTTTCACAAAAGGAGAATATTTGGAATAAAAGGTTATTCTAAGTTAATTTTTTGCCGAAATATTGTATTTAAATAATTTTTTTTTGTCAAAATGTTCTGAAATGAGTTGTATACATGTATTCTATTCTAAGTGACACTAAATATCATGACAATTATCCATTTATGCGTTTTTATAAAATCACGGTCCCGAACGTATTCGGATACTTTAAATATATAATTTGGATTCAAATTGTTTCACTTTATTTCCTTCCATAAAACTATTTAAACTCTTTCTCAGAAAAAAAGTGCCATTTCAAGAAAATGGCTGACTTTATTGAAAGGGAAATGAGCGGTAAGCTCTTACACTGATAATGAAATTAGCAATAATTCGAAGTCGTAAGATTCGTAAATGACTGAAATTTGCATATTGAATGCTAAAATCAGTAATTGAAGAACATCTTTCCATGGTAGCTATGCATACATGTATACTTCGATAAAAGGGGTAACAAAGTTTCCTAATCGAATCTTGGATGTATTTATTCTACCGGACATTCATCAATTGTTGCTCCAGATCTACGATTACGGGTTTTTCATATCTGGTAGTCTTCCATATCCGCTCTGTCGAAAGTGGTTGTTTTAAAAAGGTAGCCCAATTCAACACATATAACATTCAATATTTTATTTAATGTGCTTTCGGATCAGAGGAATACAAAATGAAAAAATATTGATTATGTATCTAAAATATTAAAGCTCAACTTTTTCTCTGAAAGTAAAACATTCGAAAAATAAAAATATTTCCTAATCAGTTGTTTAATCCCTTCATTCACGTATTCTTAGAAAAAAATGAAATTTCCCCCTTTTTAATAAGGTATTTATCAGTTAAAAAGCAACACATAACATAAAATTGTTTAACGAAACTTTAAAACATTGCAATTGAGAATAGTCAGGAATAGGTACTTTTAAATTACATGCAATACAAAAAATTCTTATCCAGTTACCTACAAAAATATTTACCTATATATCAACACTAATGAAGTATTGCATAATATTAACCAAACTAATGTTTAGATTCATGTACAAAACTTTCCATAACAAATATTGGGAATGAGATTTTTGCAATGCTCCCCGGTACATTTCCGTCAGCTGCCACTTCACCAACTCAAGTTAATTTCCTATTCCAACTTCTTCGTCCGAAGCTTTAGCCCGCTAATTGCAAAACATCATTCCAGAAACGTTTGGGGCAGACCCTGAATTTCAAGTATAAATTTAATAGTTCAAAAAAAGAATTTTCTTATGATTAAGCGCCAGTAACCACCTTTGTGAGTCAATTCCCGGAAGACCCATTCTTAGTGGACTTCGATTCAACAAAAGATACATGCATACCAAATTTCATTACCGTTGGTCAAGTAGTTCGAAAAAGGAATTTTTTGTATCAATACGTCCCAATAACTCCTCGCTGCCCCTATAGGTGCCAATTTCCATAAAATCAGCTCTTAGAGTATCTATATTTGACAAAAGAAATGCGTGTACCAAGTTTCAAGTTTGTTGGTCTAACATTTCCGAAACAAAAACTTTTATCCATAATGCCCCTTAACCCCTCGCAACACTTCTTGGGCCTGGATTTTCACAAAACCCGTTCTTAGAGGAAGTTAATTCATGAAAGGAACAAGCCTAAAGAATTTTAAGTCTGTAGGTCTAATACTTCAAACACGATAATGTTTATCTATAACGTCTATTAAGCCTTTGTAACCTCCTTTGGGGATCAATTTTCGCAAATTCCGTTCCTAATGGATTTCTACTCCATAAAAGGAACATGCATACCGAATTTCAAGTCTGCAGTGAGTGAGTGAAATGATGAGTGAGTGGGTGAAATGGGGAGTGAGTGGGTGAAATGAGGAGTGAGTGAGTGAAATGAGGAGTGAGTGAGTGAAATGAGGAGTGAGTGACCGAATTGATGAGTGAGTGACCGAATTTATGAGTGAGTGAAAAGATGAGTGAGTGAGTGAATGAGTGTGTAAGTCGATTTTCTCTTTCATATATAGATAGAGATAGGTAACAGCCATGTTGACTCATAATATCAGAGTTTTTACTTGGCTAAAACGAACTATTAGGACAGATTTCGTCATACTACTATTAAAACTCATTTTAATTCTGTTTTTCCGTGCAAGTATTTTTTTAATTAAGGCTGTTTTCGCCATATGTACGAGAGCGTGAACTCGACGTGGAGCACATTTTCGGACAGAAAAAATGACTCAATTTTTATAAAAATTTGTGACATTGTATCTCATGCATTTGTTTATAATATAGTGTTTTTAAAATTTCAAAATATTTCATAAATGATTATTTTTCCCCTTTTAACATGTGAATGGATAGTTCATTTAGCATGGTGGTATAGGAAAAAAAATGCAAAACACATTTTATAAAAGAAAAATTCATCAACTCGTATAAAAATGAGTTTAAGATAAAATAAGTGATTCTCTACAGGATAGTGTAGCCAGAATATAATATTAATGTTTGAGTACTTTTATATCTGAAAAAATATTCCGAATTTGGCCCCTATTCTTTAACATTAGCCGAAGATAGCTTGCAGTAAATGCTTCTCAAACGGTTTCATATAATGGGGCTTGGTAATTTTTATTTCGTTTAAAGGTAGCACTTTATCAATATCAAATCTAATACGAGCTAATATTTCAAATACTTAACAAAGACCAACAGTTTCATCATACGGGATGACCACACATTTCACGGTCATTTTACATTCCATCTTCTGTGCTTACGTGATTTCAATACCTGAAAACAGACGAGTATTCTCAGAAATGGCACTAGCAAATACATAGCCATCGATTGTCAAATCACATTGAGTAGTTGCATCGAAATTATTATTCTCTTAAATCTCAATAGCAACCTCTTTATAATTGTACGTGCTTTAAAAGCTGTCTTGGAGGGAAAGTTCACATTCATCGATAAACGCAGCATTTCCGCAGCAGAAAAATAATCAGTGGCGTAACGGAAAATATTAAGGCTTCCCCCCTGTAAGCTCAGATTTTAGGCCCAAGCCTAAATACGTACTTAACGTCAGGCAAGCTTTGGTCCCCTAGAGTCCCCGGGCAACCCCCTTCCCCGCAATACGGGGGGTTGCGGGCGTGTACGTTACGCTACTGTTTGCAATAAACATTAAATCAAAGATGAATAAAAGTTTGATGTGCATCTTGATAAGTGACATAAATTTTAAAAGAATCAGGAATGCTTGTGTTTTAATATTTTAATGTCATTTTTTATTCTAATCCAAACATAGATTCTCTCTTTTCTTGAAACCTGGATTCTATTTTCAAAATATTTATGATTCTATCTCTGCGTACTTCTTGGGGAAAATTATTATTTGGGGACAGAGGTGGAATAATTTCACAAATACGGCATCCAAATTTTCTAAGTTTCCTAATTAACTACAGTAGAACCTGTTTTTCTGCGGTCTTTTTTCATGCGATTTTCTTTCTGTGCGATTTTTTTATGCGGTGTATGAATTTCAATGGTTTTGGCGCTACTGTAATGCTTTATATCTATTTACTAGTGGCATAACGGAAAATGTTCGAACCCTCCTCCCCTCCTGAAAGTCAGGTTTCGCTTTTTATATTTTATAAATTGGGAAAAAAGGTATTTAGCGTTAGTCAAGCCTTGAGCCCCTAGAGTCCTGCCCCCTCCAGTGATGCGGGGATGTACGTTACGCCACTGAATTGTAGACAATTCAAGACGCTCTATTCATTTGTTATAAACAGTCTCCCGGCAATGCTCATTCAGTCGCTTTCTCTCAACGTTCCAGCAGCCCACGCTTGATTGAAGACGAAACTTTCAATGACATTGACATTATGAATAATTTGATAGATTATGAAGAATGACAAGAAGAACCGGATTGTTTGAGAGTGGGTAAAAATATGCAGGGTTCCAGTTTTCCAACAAATTAGAAAAGCATTTTCTTCAATTAAGAAAGAAGTATAAAATTCCAAAACGGGCTTCAATCATGTATAACTGGTTATCTTGACATTTACAAGCAACTGACCACCCGACCTTCGCGCGTTACAGAATCTTATTACGGGGCTTTGGATTACGATGAGTAGCAATGAATTACGTATGTGCGTTTTGAAAACTTATCCTTGTATACAATGAGAAACTATATGTTTTTAAAATGTTTCCATGTGTAATATTTAATTATTTGTTTAGTTACGGAAGTACTCTTACATAAATTTTCTTAAATAATTGGCATATTTTGTAAATGCGACTTTAATTATGTGGTCCCTATCCACCGGAAAAAAAAATTCTGTAGTATTTCCACGAATTCGTTTGTTTTATGTAAGAATCGAAGAAAATTTTTAAATATTTTTTTCTGTGCGTTTATTTTTATGCGGTCCCTATGTACCGCACAAAAACAAGTTCAACTGTATTTAATGCCTCGAAACTTAAATATCTTCTTTTCTTAGTTGGGGGAAATATAGCATATAACCTCCAGTTCATTATAATTTTATGGTACTTATGTAATTTCTCGAAAATCGACAACTGTATTAACTCTCTAACTCGCCAAGTTGGCAACCCCGATTTCTTATGTGTTCTACAATCTGAATAAGAAACCATGTGCTTCGTTTCATATAATGCCGCCAATAGGTTGTGATAATAACATAAGTACCATTTTTGCACTAAATAAAAATTATCCTCAATACGGAGAAGAATGACTTTACTTGTATACTTTTATCAATAAGTTAGAAAACTCCATTTCATCATTTTTTCCCAAGCTCTGTTTAAATAGTCGTTGTAAATGAAATGTAAATAATGTTGTAAAAATCAATCGACGCTCTGGAGATAAACATTATCAAAAGCTCAGTTGCCTCTGAAAGACAAAATATCACTGTTAAATTATTTGAAAGTGTGGAATGTGGTTTAACACCATCATTACCGAGTTAGTAAGTTTACCTCTGCAAAATAAATGAGTAAAATCATTTTCTTATTTTTTCATATTTTGTGCTCTTCGAAGCATGTATCTTGGTATACGTGGTATTTTAAAATCGCGATACAATTTCACCTTTTGAAGACATTTTTCGTAGCTATACAGTTTAAAAAGCATAAACCTTTTTCAATATTTCGTTAAACGTAAACCTGAGTTTCTAAAAACAGATGTGAAACTACTTTTTGAACATTTTTACAATTAAATAGTTTTCACGGGTTTTTCTCTTATTTAAAAAAATATTTTAAGAAAGCTTCTCTGTGACATAGATTTTAGGTAAAAATTATTTTAAAAAGCCAAAAACTGTTGTAATCAAAGAAGTTTAGAAAATACTTGTCTCAAATTGGGCATTGCAACATATTTGGGTATCTTAATGTTGCTATTTAATTTAAAGTATCAACTTACACAGAATATTTAGTTATAAGTAAAAGTTTTCAAAATAAATATGTAAAAACAGAAGAAATCCCCACATATTTTGGAGGGAATTCCACGCGCAATATAACTTTAAAATTTTAACCTTTACAGGCATGAATTTTTCTTGCAATGAAAATTTTCAAATTCTACTAAACACATAAATATTACGATCTTTTTAAACGCTTTACGATTTTGGGCCTTACGTGATTACAATAAAATTTTCTTAGACACTATATAGATCCGAAAATGAAGTAATTTATTTTTCTGTCAACAAATTTAATTTATAAAAACAACAATACAAAACAACATATAAATTAGATCACAACATTGGCAAAATATTTGCAATGTTAAACTACTATTCAATAACTAGTTAATACTCAGATTTATGTATGTAGCTTCAGTAATTATCACAATGTGATAAATAAGGGTAATAAGAATAAATTATATTCAATGTTTCTGTGACATTAAAAGTTCTCATAGCCATATTTCTTGATATGTAGACTCAATTCTGCAAATATTCAACCACCATTCTTTACCAGATAGAAAGCATATCCCACTTATTTTGCCAAATAATATGCCTCTAATAATTGATTAAGGGGAAGTCCTCTTAGTGCCCTTTTATCCTTTTAATATATTGGGTCGTGAGTACTTTTCAGAATAGCAATCTTAAAGATTGGTTTCAAATAGTAATCTAGGAAATGGAAGTCGTTAATTAAATTAGAGTACCAAGACTTGAGGATACACTTTTGTAGCGTAAGATTTCATCTACAAGTCATTAGTAAAACGTTTAGAAATATTTTAAAATTATACATTTTGAATGATTTCTTCATTTTCCCCTTATGACAAAGTCATTTGTTTAAGTTAAAACTGATGATAAATTCATACGTAAAACAGCGTTGTTTCTCAAACAACTAAGCTGCGCCCACTTAGGGGGGCGCGAGCATATTAATGTATCCGACTACGTTCGGAACCGTGATTTTGCAAAAGTGTATAAATGGATAATATTTATGATATTTGGTGTCACTTAGATTAGAAAATGTATATAAAATTGTTTTAAGAATAGTATTATAATAAAAAATTATTTAAGTACAGTATTTTGACAAAAAATGAACATAGAATGGCCCATTTTCAAAATATTCTCCTTTTGTAAAAAATGCTTCTATTATAATAATATTTTGCCTGTATATAACTCAGACCTCTGTACAGAGGCTCAACTAGAATTTTTGAAATAAATAGCTTAGAAGTGGGTTTATCCATATTTTACGACAACAGAGGGGAGAAATTTTAAGAAAAAAACGCCGATAATTATTTCAAATGGTTGTAACTCTGAAAGTAATGTGAATTTTTCAAAAATGATAGTTGAGCCTCTGTACAGAGGTCTGAGCTATATACAAGCAAAATATTATTATAATGAAAGCATTTTTCACAAAAGGAGAACATTTTGAAAAAAGGTTATTCTAAGTTAATTTCTTGCCGAAGTATTGTATTTAAATAATTTTTTTGTCAAAATGTCCTTAAAACAACTTTATACGTGTATTCTAATCTAAGTGACACTAAATATTCTGAAAATTATCCCTTTATGCGCCTTTTTACCTGTTCCGAACGTAGTCGGATACCTTAAAGAAGTCGAAAACAAAAGATAAGCAAAATATTATTAATTTACCGAAAGTAAACAAGGTGCATTCTGACATAATAAAAAATAAAATTTTACACATTTATGCTGATGTAATAAATTTATAAATGTAAAAGTACTGCCCAATGCATTTTATAATTAACTATACTAAGAGCAAGTTTAATAATTACCAGTGACTTCATGGGCTTGTCATATATAACATTACATACAAAAATTAACACTTATCTTGATAATTTGTACCCTTAAATACGGATTAAAAGTTACGCGCATCGCTCTCCAGTGCCGTCATTTTCCATGTAATCACACGTATGTGATGTATTGGAAGGGAGAAGGAATAGACAAATTCTCTGAAGTAAGTAAATACTTCTCAAACACTGACAATGTCCTTTTATTGCATTCCAAGACCTTCGGAATAATTTTATGGAAAGCAGTGTACAGAAAAGATCGTATGCCCGAAAGACATATATATACGTCAGGGGGAATTAATGCTTTGGCTGAGCGAGATGTTAATATACGCCGTTGGCACTTAAGTGGTTAAAATCCTATTGTAACTTTAGCATCAAAGTATAGTATTATTGAATTCAATACATTGTTATTGTATGGAGGAGGGCTCGATGAAAATTATGATTGAATATTGGGTCGCAAATATAGAAAGTTTGAGAAGCACTGGAGTAAAATAAAGGTCTCTTAATTCTGTGCAGTCGAATCCAAAAGTGACCGGGGGGGGCGACTAACTGACCTTAGGGAAACATCCACCAAATACATTCTGTAATTTTGGTTCAAGATCAATTTACGAGGTCAACTTTTTAACTGGCATCCACTCTCCAATGTTCTTTCATCTCAACATGAGAAATTTGAGCACAGCAAAATTTCAATTGAAAACAGCGGTAATCACAAAAATGGCACTCAGTGATTCTTATGGACCAACCAAATTATAATTTTTAGCATAAAAATGATGTCTTGGTGCTTTCGTTAAAGGGTGGGTGGTGATAATTACGTCTCAAGAGCTGAAAATATAAATAGTGTTCAAATATGTATAGCTCTTTGAAATCAAAATTAAATAATTCTATTCTTTTACACATTCTTTATAAAGGAATTAGATTTTTAAAAAATGCAAAATGTTTAAAATATATTCATAATTTAAAAAATTATAAGCGCATGAAAATAAAAAAAAAAAACATTTCGGTAAGAAGAATTAAATTTTATGTTGCGTTTGTTATTTTCTAAAATAGTAGCCTATGATGCATACAACTTTATAGAATTTTAAAATGTAACATACTCTTTAAAATCTATCTAATTTTAGTATTATATATCTTTTGTATATTAAAGTATTTGAAAAATACTGAAATTTATTTAAAAATATTTAAAAGTTTAATTATTTTTATTTTTTATGAAACATAATTTATTACTTTAATTATATAAAATAGCTACGATGTTATAAGGATCTATTTAACTTTATAGATCAACTTATTGCTAGTAATTAGAACTTATATTTTAGGAATTATCTTGCGCAACATAAAACTCTTAATTAATATTTCTTACAGAAATATTTCTTATTCTCGTATGGTTTTAATTTTTAAAATTATGATTATATTTTAAATTTCTTACACTTTTTTTGAAACCTTATTCAATTATAAGCAATGTGTAATATAATCGAATTAATTTAATTTTAACCTCAAAAAATTGTTTCTAATCAAAAATTGTTTACATTTTCAGGTCTGGAGACAAAATTAACACCCCTGAGACCCTCACGTTGTTCTTTTTTTTTTCAAATCAACCTCTCCCATGGAAGTTGTCTGTGTATGACATGGGGTGAATCGATTCCAATATGCGGATCACACAAACGGTGAATTCCATATATTATATTTCATCAAAATACATTAAAAATATATTCAAAAGCAAAAACAGTTATTGAAGATGGGTTTAAAATTTTTTACGCATATATATGGTTATTCTAGAACTAAACTTAAAAATAAAATAAAATGAAAAACTAGTGCAATATAAAGGAAATGCTACATTTTAATAATCAATTGAAAGGGAAATAATATTAACTTACCTCATTGCACTAAGTTCATGAAAGAAGAAGAGTCATACGTTTATCGCGCATCCGAAGAAATCGATAATGACCATCTGGACATCTAAAATAGTAAAAAAAAAAAAAAAATTAAACACATTGCAGTTGAAAAATAAACAATTAGCTCTTAAGAATACTTGGAAGCTTATTTAAAAAATATACATTTGTGAGAGTTCCACCTAATATTGGAATAGTTATCTACTGGAAAAATTCATTAAACACAGCGAATTGCGCCAAGATTTTTAAATCTGAGGGCGATTATGGTTGTGCATAATACAAAGAAACCTTTCTGTCTCTCTAATCTCTTTACGTACATGTATATAAACTCATGCACTCACGGCAGTATATTTATGATATTTAAAAGAAAATACATGATCTTCCACTCCTTAAGCGGTCAAGGTTTTGCCCAATATGTTTAAAATATCCGACTACGTTCGGAACCGTGATTTTAAAAAAGTGCATAAATAGATAATTTTCATGATATTTAGAGTCACTTAGAATAGAATACATGTATAAAATTGTTTTAAGGACATTTTGACAAAAAATTTATTTAAATACAATATTTCGGCAAAAAATTAACTTAGAATAACCTTTTTTCAAAATG
>BMAV01004477.1:23311-76611 GCA_019973955.1 Trichonephila inaurata madagascariensis | reverse complement strand
TACTTATTTCAGAGAATTTGCTTATTTATTCCTTTTCTCCTCCCCCATACACCACATACACACGCTTAGGTGGAAAACGGTGACATTAAGGAGCGAATCGCGTAACTTTTAATCGGCAGTTAAGGGAATAATTATCGAGATGCATGTTAAAGTTTGTATAAAATTTTATATATGACGAGCCCATGGAGTCACTGGTAATCGTTAAACATTCTCTTAATTTAGAATAGTTAGTTATCAAAAATACATTTTGCATTACTGATACATTTATAAGTGTATTATATCAGTGTAAATATGTACTTTATTTTTTTATTACGTCAGAATGTATTTTGTTTGTTTACTTTCAGTAAATTAATAATTCTTTTAAATCTTTTGTTTTCAACTTTTCAATATGCTCGCGCCCCCCAAAGGGGGCGCGCCCCACAGTTTGATAAACGTTGCCATGATACGTATAAATAAATATTTACCTTGGTATACACTAAAAATAGCAAAATCGGTGAATTTCCTCTCGTCAGTTAATTATAAATAAAAGCCCAAATTGCTTCCAAATACATATATAGTTTTGTAATTAATAACATTTTATCTTAAGCATTAACTACAATTAGTTCATGTTTACATATAGATCACTCGAATACATTTTGCTTTCCTTGAATAGAAGAGTACATAAAACAAATTCACCAACCAGTAAGCAAGCATATGTTGTTAATTATTTAAGCGGTACATTTTCAGAGGGAAAATAGTTTCACACTAATGAATAGTTATTCCCGAATAAAGTTCGTATTACACCCAGACGACTAATGTGCAATATATATCGCTACGTAAATCGGGATTCGAGGATTTTATGCAATAAGTCGCAAAGAGCAAAATAGTTCTTCAGAAGGGATAGAAATTTAATATCGAAACACAATCCTAGAAATAAAAGATACAGCAACAATATTCGAGGAAAAAAATCTCAGAAGGCCTTCACTCTACGGCGTTCGGACACAACGATTAGTATCTAAAATGCAAGTATGTTAAAGATTATTTTCACAAACACTCGCTCGTCCTACTCAACAGCTGAAGTAATAACTAATCGCTGGTCAACTCTTGACAGGCAAATCAATTCTAACTCTTCAACGGTCAAAAAAAGTCTAACTAATCACAGTCAAAACAATACTAAATCAGTTTCGGCGAGTGACTTCCTATTTATAGGCCTCACGGATCTTTCGAGAAAGATCCGCTGTGTCATAAGTCAAGGTATTAGTAGATTTCTCCAATACTTTCCAGAAGAAACCATATGGTCACAAACTCGACAAAAATTGGAGCCAACATGATCCCCAAAAATGATGCCAATTTGGCTCTATCGCCAAGATTTCTCCATTTTAATGTGAGGAACGTCATTGCTTCCGAATATTACAATTTTAGCATAAAATGAATACAACAGAAAGTAAAGTTAACGTATTACATATCCAGATATAAATTATTTACACTATTTTACGTATTATTTAAACTAAATTAGTAACAACATCAATTAAATGTTTGGGTGCTAAACATAATTAAATATTTTATTATGAAGAAGACTAAGTTTTAAGTGTTGTTCGAAAACAATCCCTTACAAAATTCAAACTCAGACGAAAAGTCTCGACCCTCAACCTTGTTGTTAGCTCTTTAATAAGTGTAAAATTACACAAACAGCATTATAGAACTCGAATTAATTTTATAGAAACGAATATAAGTGAAACTATTGTTGAGTGAATAAATTTTAAAATAGTTTCACGTGTCTTCTGCAGAATTTAGCAACACTTTTAATGTATATGTGCACACACGCGTTTATGTATGTGCTAGCCATTACCCAGCTGGGTAATTAGTTTTTTTTGCTGGGCTTTTCTTTATGTTGTATGACTATATACTGTTTTTCTAAGTTATTTTTTTTTTATCTAAGTCCAATCATTAAGATTTTAATGTATTGAAAAACATTCTCATAAATTTCGTCTTTTGATTAAGAAAATACAGGTTTTGGATTTCTAGAACGGAAGTTTATTTTTTTTTCGCTTACACCAGGATATCCACGCATACTCCTCTCCCCTTTTCGATGTCAATGCTTGCAAATCCCATTTTCAGTGGCTCTATTCAACAAAATAAACAAAAGCTCCCAATTTCAAGTTTGCTGGTCTAATCACTCAAAAGTGGAAATTAATTTAATCTGTAATGACCCCGTAACTCCATATAAATCCCTCTTTGGGAGTTGATTTTAAGAAACTCGCTCATAGTCGATAACTACTCAACAACAACAACAAAAAAAAGTCTTCCTAAATGTCCAGCTTTTGGGTCTAATACTTCGGAAGGTATAATGGTGAGTGTGTAAGTAGCGCTTTTCTTCTTTATATATTTTTTTCATACATCCAATTTTAATATTCATATTGAATATAACGTCGAATGGAACTTAATGTTACAAATATTCGTATCAGAAATTTGTTTTCACAAAATGCAAGGATTGCCAAAAATTTGGTAATGAAATAGAAAGAAAGAAAGCATTTTAAAAAGTGAAAAGGAATTCTAATTGAAAAGCATCCAAATTTTTTAGTACCTCATAGTTACTAGAAAACGTGAGAATTAAGAATAAATATTCTAAGGAACAAAAGGATAAGTAACATTCGTTGAATCATTTTTAATAACCTCATAAATCCATCCAATTGTGATGAATGTGCTGTCCTATCCATGAGTGTACTAGAGTTAGAAGGAAGATTAACCATAGTCAAAACAAATACAATTTATTAATAATTCTCAACAACATAACAAATTTCAATAACTGAAGTTAGGAAAAGTACCTTTATATAAATATGGGAGCAAATGCAAGGTATACAAGCTAATTAATATTTTAATTATAATTTGAATCCCTTACTCTTCGAATGTCTCAGCAAAACATACTCAAAATAATCGAAGTTATGTTCTAAGTTAATCCACTTCAAGCCAACACTAATCTAATTTAACTCTCTAATTGACAAAATCGTCAATCTTATATGTTAAACAAATAATCTACGAATCACTTTCGACTAGATTTCTTTTATTTTATGTTAATCACTAACTTCTATCACTTAGCACCTAACCTCTCTCTCTCTCTTTCGAACCTGAACGTTAATGTTCAAATATAAGCCATGATTTGCATAAATCACGTCTTCTTCTTCGGGAGAAAGTTTTCAATAGAATAATATTTAAAGAAATAGTTTCTCCCCAAGGGGATTAGAAGGATGTACGCGAACAGACCCGTTGTACAATCATCTTCATTTTTTATATTTTTGAACTCAATTACTCAAATATTTAAATTAAATATTTGAGTAATTGACCAAAAGAAAACAATTTAAATTTTGATGTAAATTTCATTAGAATACTTTAAAAGCTTTAACAGAAATTTAAAAGTTACATACAAGCATGAGAGCTGTAGTCTAGCACAGCAAAGAGTAAATATTTTTACAGTACTTTTATATAATACTAGAAGCATTCAAGCACAACCATATAATTTCGCTATATTCATCTAAGAAATATAAACAAAACTTTCTAACAAAGACGTGACTCAATACCAAGAGAGGAAAGCACCATCTGATGACATTACATTGGAACTAAACTATAATTTGCGGGCATGACATTTTCCGAATAGAGGATGTAAAGGCTAACCCCTTGGGTGCCCTTCTCCTAGATTATCAGCGTGAGCTAGAGGTGTAGGATTTAATGAAGAACCAGAAGCTTCCATAACCTTAATATGACTTTATTAAGATCTTAACTTAAACCAATAACAGATTAGGTAATAATATGATATGTGAGAGAATCTACGGTGGCTAAACTCACAATATATAATACCGAAAAAACGTAACTCGGACCACTATCAATAACTAACTCGCCTAAGCTCAATTTAAATTTAAACACATATCCGAATATTAAAATGACAACTCCTACCTTAATGTCCAACGAAACAGCAATCTATCTTATCCTAGCTAAAGTTGCGGTTCACTGGCGCAGAATAGTATCTACCTTGACTACAGGCTCTCTGTCACGGGTAATCTCTCTTGACTGTCACTTAACTTCTCGAAAAACTCTTCACACTTGCAACACGGACTATCATAACACTCCTCAAATGCCACCTCTCTTACTCTAAACTTCTGTTATTTAAAAGCCTCCTAATTTGCATCTTTCATTCACGTTTTACTTCTCGGGTTGGTTGGAAAAGAATTGCCATTTATTATGGCCCCAAAGAACCCAAAAGGACGTGTTAATGAAAAAACGCGTGAGCCCGTCACAAGGATCTATATTCTACTAAAGAAACATGCTTACCAAACTTCAAGTATGTGGGCCTATGTGGGTAATTTACTTAAAACCCTTTCTAAAGGGATCTCTGCTTCGTGAAAGAAGTACACCTAATTTCAAATTCGTAAGTCGAATAGTTCATAAAGGGGAATATTTATCTGTAATGTTTCTTAACTCCTCGGAACCCTCTTGAGTGGGGATAGTTTATGTAAAACCTTTTCTCAGCAGATCTCTACTCTGTGAAAGAAACACACCTGCCTAATTTCAAGTCTGTAAGTTTAATAGCTCCGGAAGTATCGTGATAAGTGTGTGAGTGAATGAATGAGTGAATCGCTTTTCTCCTTTATACATAGATTTTTAACATATGATGGTAATATATTTCACACAAATTAATCATAGATAGACAAACATAATTATTCATTAGTTGTCTGATAGCTTTAGAGGAACGGCCCTGTTACCGAATTCATGAATGTCGATGTTTCAATTGGGTTGCGTGTTCAAGTCCTTATTTCATTAAAGATCAACGCATAGCGAAGCTGATGCATTCAATCTGTCATATCTCAAAGTCCTCTCCATTAAGAGCTTTCAGGAGTCAGTAGAGTTGGGTGAGCAGAGCAGATACTATTCTAGCTACTTTAACCGTGACTCGAAATTGCAAGGTTCGTTGCAAATAGCTTTCATGATGTGCTTATAATTTTGACAATAATAAGCATTCATTTGATGAGGATGCATGAGTAGATTTTTCCACCACACATAAAATGAAAGCTTATCTATATTGAACAGTATATATCCTGAAAAATACTTTTCATATTTACACAAAGGAATAATAATTTATGTTTGGAAATCCCATTTTAGCATTTTATTTTGTAAAAAAAGATGTAATAAATTCTATTTTCTTATAAAAAAAAAGAAAAAGGAAATATTTATACTGAATGCATGTGTAAATAAATATAGATTATAAAATCAGATGTTATTGGTTTTCCAATTCATATTTGAGCCTTAAAATAATTTCAAGCGAAATACTATTGTGCTAGATTCTGGTAGATCTCGTAATATATATATATATATATTATTTTGAATGTACTCGCATTATTAAAAGTGATGTAACTTATATTTTTACCTGCTTTTAAATTGCTTAGTTTTATTTATAATACTAATGTTTCTCTTGTAAATTATTAAACAAAAGATTGGTATTTACGTATTATGTCGCATCAATCACCAAATCTACTTTTAACTCGACAAGTTGGAAACCCCGATTTCCTATGTGCCGTATGCTCTGAGTGAGTGAATATTAACGTCGCACTGTTCAGCTACACGAGGGCTTTTGGTGACGGAACACTTAATTTTGAACCATGGTCAAGTGACGTGGACGACGCCTGAGCTGGCACTCCCCTCTCCGAACTACCACACCACACCAACGGGAGGACGTTTCAGCTCTCGATAGATTTAGCATGCATCTCTGCCCTACACGGCGGGTCTTTAGTGGTACCGGCCGTATGCTCTGAATTGGCAACCATGTGCTTCGTTTCATATATCACCAATAAGTTGCGGTGATATGTAAGTACCAAGAGTTTTAATATCATTGATTGGTGCAATGTTTAAATTATTTGGTACATACGGGTTATATTTTAAATCTCCGATTTCGCCGAAATAAAAGCGTCGCCAATTTAAAAAAGTTCTCCATATATTTTGTCGTTGTTATTGTATTCGAACATGCACGGGAATGATTTTCTACGATTGGCTGCATATCGTGGCATTTGGCGACGTTTTCATTTGACCAAATTGGTGGGCGGTATAATACGTAAGTACCATTTATTTACAGTATCTACATTTGAACACTTTAAATTAATTAAGCAATAAAATTGGGTACTTTTCCGCTTCGCCAGAGCAAATCTTGCCAAGCAGGCTTTATTATAGACAACACACAATATACACATAAAAAATTAATAAATGCTAGTTCTCAATTATTTTTCGTTTATTTTTGATGCATTATGAAAAAGTCGTTACTGATAAGAAAAGACCACGACTTATTTTGAAAATGTGGTGGTAAAAAGTTTACTCACGGGAATATTCCGTTTGGCGTCAGTTGGCTACTTTATCGTAGGCAAAACGGAAAAGTACCTAAAAAGGTTTTGGTTATTTTGCAGTTCCTAAATAACGTTAATTTCAAAACCCTGTTTTGCATGTGAAACATTTATATTTCTTTTAACATCTATAATACAGCTGAGGGAAATGTGTCTACAAAATAATTTTAGGTACTTACGTACAATCGCAATCGTATTGGTGACATTATATGTAATGAAGAACATGATTGCCAATTCAATGCGTACAACACATGCCAAATTGATGAATTATTTTGAACGTTGGCATTGTTGCGATAGTATGTAAGTACCAATTGCAAATTTTAAAACATTTTATTCAATATTTAATGTTTTTGAATTAACATAAACTTTTATTTTAATTATTGAGATGTAGAAATACAGTTAATTTGCTACTGAGCTCGTAATACATTCCTAAAAATACAACAAAATTATAAAAACAAAACCTTACAAAGTTTTTATACAAATTTTTCCTGTTCGGAAATTGCGTCAATCAAGCAATTCCGTGTAATCGTAAAGCAACAAAATTCTACCCTGAAAACAAACAAACAATGCAAGCAGCTCTTTCGAAGGCTAGGTACACTTTGCATAACGTAATCATGTGGAATAGGAATTATAAGAAAGGCTGATGTAGAATCCGGGCTAAAAGACGCTTCCTAATGAAGGTAATCTTTTTCATCCTCTCAATCGAATTAGTTTACCAGAATATTTATGAGATAGAAACATTTTTCTATGCTTAGGGTAGATAAAATTAATCAAATATTATCAATGAAAATTACAGGATTGATTTATTAATGCAAGGTCCACACACATATTTTACGTTGCTATCAACTTCCATTATTGTTGTAATTAATTTTAATTTTTATGCATAAAATTACGGATGTCTCTCTATGAAATGGTACGTACACTAAATGTTTTTCAATTCCTACTATTAGCTCACAATCTCTATATATTTATTTATACATTTATTTTGGTGGAATTTTCAATCGTTAATAAAATACATTTTAAAACGCTCAATTGGGCTGAAATTTTATATACAGGATTATTTTGGATGACAATACAGTAATATAAAAATAATTAGTAAAAATTAATTGATTAAAACTAATTATTTACAGAATTACAAATACAGCAACGTTGGCATCATTTTTGGTGACTTTGCGACCCTTTTGGTGACTTGTGTCAAAACTTGAAAAGGTTTTTTCTGAAGTGTTAAGGTATTCACACACACACAGTTGAACTGAAATTTATATTGGATGACAATACAGTATAATTTGATTATAATTAATAAAAATTAATTCATTAAAACTAATTATTTAAAGAATTACAAATACACAGCCACGTTTTCATCATTTGGGGCGTCTTAGCGACCCTATTGGCGACATGTGACAAAACTTGAAAACATTTCTTTTTCTCACCTTTTTAAGCATTCAGTTGAACTGAAATTTATATGCACGATTGTTTTGGATGACAATACGATACTTTAATGATAATGAATAAACATTAATTACCACTTTTTGTATTTTTGACAATTTCTATTGAGTAAATAGCAATCAACAAGAAAATTCAGCTTAAGTTTAACAATTGGTTTCATTCAATTGGAAAAAAGGAAATTCATATTGAAGAAAACAAGTAAAATAAAAAAAAAGAATTTAAAAGTCATAATTCCTACTTGGAAAAAAACATCCAGTGTCATCCACTACAAGTTCAAAAAACATATTTGAACTTATTGGATGAATAAAAGGTATTTTATTAACGATTGAAAATTTGAACAAGATATATATATATATATATACATACATACATATATAATATATATACATATATATATGTATATATGTACGTATAATATATATATATGTGTGTGTGTGTACATATATATATAGTGAGTAAGCGAACTCATAGCAGGAACTAAAAAAAATACTCGGGAATGATTGTACTTCACAATATATGGAGATAACTAATAACTAATACCTTTGTGTCGTTTATTTTTATGCTACTATAATTAATTCACACAAATTGATTTCATAAATATTAAAACAAACCTTTTGCTTTCATCATTTATTTTTCACTTTTTTCCCCCTAATGTTACGAGAAATAAGAAAGAGTTAAAAAGCATATTTTCATTACAAGTTATAATAGAAAAATGATATTGGTGCTGCGTATAATAAATTAGTTATTTAAATAATCAAAATTGTCTTATATTTAAAAAGGAAAAATGTATCGTTATGAAAACAGGAGATAATTAACTTTATTTTTTTAGCTGAGCAAATTTATAATTGTCTTATATTCAATATTTTCTTTGTTTCAGTTACTGATTACTGGAGAAAATATTCATAATTACGGGGAAGCATCATTATATGTTTCAAAAAATTTAGAATAATTGATTAAAAAACTATCCTATAATTACTTTTCTTAAAATTAAAGTGAGTAAAACTTTTAGTGTATTCAAATTAAACAATCTGATAATTTATTTATTATTTCAAAAATTAATAAGCAACATTTTGTTTATTATAGCCAGATATTAATTATCAGATGGTAAAGAAAAAAATTACAAAGTTTAATTTTTATCAGATTTAATATTACAACGTTACGATATTAAATCTTGCTACTAAGTATTTTAGTGTTCATATGAAGTAAAAAATTATGTAAAGCAATAATATAATGTTACGCAGATCCGAGGGTTCGTGGATTTTATGCAGAACAATCACAAAGAAAATAAACAGTTCTTCAAGAGCGATGCGAATTTATTGACAAAAATGCAATCCTTTAAATACAGGATTCAGCAGCAATATTCACAGAGTAAATCTCCGAAGGTCTTCACACCTTCAATAGCAATGAAGCACAATAACCAGTGTTTAAAAATACACGCATGTAAAAGATTATTCACAAGCACACCCGAGCTAATCGCCGCAGATACGAATAGGCGCGACAGAAACTTCCAGAAATATAACAGCTTGTGTCATTGAACGTGACACTAGTGGAGAGATCCACTACTTTCTAGAAGATTCCAGAGGTTTCCAAACTCGCCAACATGGTCGCCAAAAATGATGCCAACTTGGCTCTACCGCCAAGATATCGCCAAGTTCTCATTGAATCGCCATTATAACGTAAGGGACGGCATTGCTTGTGAGTAGCACAGTTTTAACATGAAATAAATATAACATAGAGTAATATAAATGCCTTAAACGCTCAAATACAGATTATTTACACTATTTACACAAAATTCGTAATAATATTTACATATACAGGATGTCCATAATTAAACTTGAAATTTCTGAGCAGTCTGTAGCAAAAATTCTACAGCGGAATTGCATAGAAATTGGGGAATGGCACAATGAAATGATGGGAATTTTATCGAGGGAAAAAAACGTTACAAAAATCATCTCTAAGTGGCGTATCATAGCTTTATTCAGAACGTAAAAAAATCCTCAACAGTTTGCAAAACAGGCTCCATATGCTGTTCACCATTGTCTGCTACCATCTGGAAGTGTAAAATCGAATGTTCCACTGCTGGAGGAACTGGAGAATGTTACGCATATGGCGTTCTATGCATTCTTTAAGGTCAGATAGAGATGTGATGGTATCACAGTAGACCATGGCCTTGATTTATGATCATAGCAAAAAGTCGTAAGGATTCAAGTAGGGATATTTAGGTGGCCAAGCTGTATGACAATGCCAGCTGATTACTCTGTCGTTACCTAAATGGTGGCACAGTACTTGTTTCATAAACTGTCGATGACGACGTCATCATCCTTGACTTGGAAGCGAGTATGACTGCGGTTTGCTTCTCGTACCTTTATATCAAGAGAGTTGCTGCGCGCACGTAGGATTACTGTGGTTACGACATTTCTATATGCCAATAGTTAACATTGAACAATGTCATCTAGTGGTGGTTTTTGAAACTCGTTCTTTTTTTTCCTCGGTTAAATTTCCATCACTTCATTCTGCATGTACCCAATTTTCATGCACTTCTGCTAAATAGTTTTTGCTAGAGATTGCTCTCAAATTTCAAGTTTAATTATGGATATCCAGTATATAAAATTTTGTCTGTTCATATGTTGTTTGTATATGTTTTTAAGAAAATACAATGAAAACAAAATAACGTTCTTTAGAAAATCCGAAGGTCAACTGAACGATACAATCGCTGCGTGTTATTGTAAAATACTGGTCAAAAAAGAAGCCAAAAAAGGTTTAATAATTATAAAGGGTGTCAATTTTATTTCAGTTTTCTTTACCATAGAAAATCTGAAAGAAAGTCACCTTTCTCCATCAAGAAATTCGACGTATTTGTATTAAGGAAAAGTCTTCCTAACCAGAAAGAGAAAACTCTCGACAACAATTTCTTTATCTATTTCACCATCTGTGAAGTAAGCGAAAAAAGTCCTTTAAATGGGTTTCTTTATAATGCCTTGATTATTTCTGTGTAGAATAGAAAAAAAAGATTGTTTTTGGTTGAAATAAAACTCTTTTTCTAAAATCACATTGTCATGATTATGATTGTTGTACTTCTTTTCACATGCGCTTCAATTTTCGTGTTCCATCCTTTTAGAATATTGCACTACACACAAAACAGTACTATGCAGAGTATTTGATATTTAAACATCTCATATATATATAGCAATCTAATATTTATGAAATATATGAGAAGCTTGTTAAATAATGGATGGAATTGTAATATTTTCTACTACAAGACGCGTGAATTTGAATAGTTCAAAAGATTCCAATTTCTTCTGTCATCTCCCCTATTACATTCTAGCAGAATATTCATTTTAAAGCTTTATGTTTTTAAAACAGCGTTTACAAAGTAATTTTGAGGTTTTATGTTTATCTACTAGTGAACCACTTTTCAAAATTTTGAAATATTTAGTTTTTTTTTTATTACAATGTTTCCAATTTGTGTGTTTTCTTCCAAAAATCCCATTTTCTCATGTAATCAAGCAAAACTTTTTTTCCAGAGCAAAATCATACGTAATGTTATTTGCAACGAATTATTCTGTACATAAAACATAGTTTCCGAAAGTGCAAAAGAGAAAATAAAAATGTTTTGAAGCAGATGGCATTTTTTCTAGAATAAAATCATCAGCAAAGAACAAATCGACTATTTAACAAAATGATGCAGTTTTTTTATATATATATATAAAACCGTTTTCTTAAACTTTTGTTGAACGGCACTCAACTCTGTATCAACACAAATGCTCCCTTAAACAAACAACATATTGATAAATCCATTTTCTGTTTTAGAATTCAGGACGGATTATTTACAAACATATATTAAAAGGGAGATCGTGAATTTATGTTTAGGAAACATTTTCAAATCCTTTGATGATCCTGTATTTCATATTTTACGCATTGTGTGCTCTTAAGTATATGTACATTCCGAATTTAATATACTGTTTTTAGTTTTGAATATTTTTTGCTGTCAATCAAATATTCTTAACACAAGCATAATTATTTAAATTAAATATATTTCATGTTCATTGACAGTGTTTTTTAGAATGTCCAAAAAAAATATTGACAACTTGGAAGGATTTTGATTATTTAACAGGGAAACTTATTGTTAAATTATCATGACAGAAATAACAAAATTGGATGCACTTGTAGACGAAAAAAGGGATCTAATGAAGAAGAGGTATTGTAATATTAAAACCAAATGAAAAAAAAATTAAATAAAAAAAAAATAACCAACGAAATAAATTTGAAATTTGCTTATGAATTGCTGATGAATAAAAATGAAATGATTGTTCTGTTACAAATCCTAATTTTAAACAACTATCCAATCTGTTAGTGGTATTTTAGAGAAAAAAAGGAAGTGGGGATAGTTGTGGTCAACGTAAAGCTCTTAATTAGGATTTTTTTCGGAGTGGTGACCCCATTTTTGCACAAAAAGTTTGGGCGCCCCCGTAACTATTCCACAAAGTTTACACGCTCATGGGTACTTCTATATGCATTTTATTTATAATATATGACTTTTGTAAAAATAAACACCCGCAATTAGTTTTTACTTTGGATACAATCATTTTAATTTTAATTAAGTAACAAATAAAAAAGAAAAATATAATGTAATCACAAGGTAAGATATACATGCACTAAATACATACTCTAAATACACGCTATACATTATACAAAATTAAAAGATTAAATTTTTGATTGCGTTCGTCTAGGGATATGTTTAGAAAAAGGATTTTTCCTAAACTACCCTTTTTTTCTGAGATTAGTGGATCCGTATATAATACGACCCTCCTGCTTTTTTACAATAAATCCCTAACTGCCGATTAAAATTTATGCAATTCGCACCCCAGTACCAGCGTTTCTTACATAAGGGTGCGTATGCGGTGTATTGGGGAAATAGAAAAAGTACAAAAGCAAACTTTTCTCTGTAATAAGTCAATCCTTCGCAAACAATGTCCAGGTGATTTTATTGCATTCCACACCCTTCGGAAACGTTTTACTGATAGCAGCGCAAAGGAAAATATTGTATTTCAGGAAAACGTATATATACGTTTGTGACATTTAGCGAGACGTATATATACGTCGGTGGCAGTTGAGGTGTTAAAAGAAATTTCAAAAATTCTCTGCTTGTACACGAAAATATACGCTATTTAGATCAGATATTTGGCTTTTATGCATTGTAGAGTTTGAAACATTCATGGAAAACAACTTTCCATTCATTGATACTTTTATCGATTAAAAAACACCCTTTCTCACTTGTGTAAGTAAAGATTTGATTCCACAGGAAATCAGATATAAAGTATTATTCTCTTATAATATCCAGAGAGCACAATGAATCCCTGTTTTCAATAGGGACGCAGAGCAGAAGAAAAGTTTCAGAAGAAATTGCTTTCTTCTTTCAAGTCGGGAAATTCATGATATCGCAGACAAAACAGTTCTTATCGAGAGAATCAATTTACGAATCCCTCGTGTTTTCTGTGATACTGGAAGACGAATGCCATCAGATTACCATTATAGGAAAGGTGAGCTAAAAATAATAGTTTACGTAAACTATCAATTTAGTTTTTAGTTTTCTTTTTTTGAATTTACGTTAACTATTAATTTAGTTTTTGAGTTTATGTAAGCTGTCAAGGTTACGAACTTAGATATAAATTTTTAAGAAATGTTTGAAAAACTTTTTTTAAAGTAAAAAAAGGAAATAAAAAATATAATTTTGTTAAATACAGTTTACTTTTATATAAGTACCTATTTACTTGACGTTTTCTAAATAACATAATTAGAAATGTGATTTACACATATTAGCACCAATATTAAAAAATTGAAACCTTTTGTTTGGAAAAAAAAGAAAGGATTTAATATTATATGCATGAGAAATCGTATTAAATGTATTTTGTATAATCGTAATATACAGGTATATAGAATAAGTGATAATTTTGAAAAATAAGGAGTTTATCATTATTTTCTGAGGTGAGAGAGTGTTTATATAAAGTACCTCAAAATTTAGATCCACGGCTTAAAAGACGAGGACGACAACTGAGATGGCATCCCTCTCTATTAATTTCTACACCACGGCGATGTGAACACTTTAAGCAGCGACAGATTTACCGTGCATCAGCCCCTCTGCAAAGCACGTCTTAACGAGCTCGAATTCATTGCACGCCGGTCACGAGTTCATGATCATGATCTTTAGTTTGCCACAACTACCCTTTATTTTTTAGAGAATTCTACGTGTTACATAAAACTGAATGTAAACCAATTATTCTAGAAAATATTGAGCATAATAATGTCAGCATATTACTGATTTGAAATATCCTATTATTCCTTTTTTTTACATTATTTTCATTAATTTCAAAGATGTAAATAGATACAATATAATAAAAATGTGAACTTAATTACCATTTTTACTTTAAAATAGGTGCCAGCTAGAAGGCGTACTTGGTTTAACGCTGACCTTGTACGCCGAAGTTTGCGGGTTCGACCCCGGCGCAAGTCACTGGATATTCATGATGTAAAAAATTGATAGTTTATATGTCGTATGATTATGCAATATGTTAAAGAACCCTAGAGTGCCTGTTTGGTTTGGGTGATCTAGGCAAAATTAAGTCCTAGTACAATTTAGCGTCTTCAAAGCTCAAGTGCCTCCCTCTGGGGAGGAAAATGGGTGCCATAAATACACAATGTGGGAATTGATACCCAATTATATAGTGCCACACTAAAAAGTGATACCAGCTTCCGTGGAATATACTAGGCCTACACCTGTTAATACTATTCCGCAGTCCATTAGAAAGAAAAAATAAACATGAAAATATCACTTCTCTGGTAGACTAATGAAAGATATTATTCGTGTTTACTGTAGACATCTGTAGCTGTACAGTTAAGCAACATCTTTAAAAGGAATTCAAGAATCAGCGAATAAGGAAATTCAAATCTGTTGTTTGTTGCAAAATTAGCCATACAAGACATGGCAAAAAAGGTGCTTACGAAACACTTCTGTTAAAGAGAGGGAAATACTTTAAATAAGTGGCAAACAATATTTCTAACTAGTCGTCACCCGGCTGCTTACGTTTTTAATTGAACATAAAAATATTCTTACAAATCTCGCATCTTCATTTAAAAAAGGACATAACTTGATTTGTTAAGGGCAGTTGGAAAGCTAAAATCTTATTTTTTTTTTTTTTTTGACAATTTGAGATTTTTACATTTTCCAATTGTATAGATTTTATTATTCTTAAAAATACCTTACTTTAACCTCTAAAGTAATTAGAAGCCCTTAAAAGCTATTTTTAAATAATCGTTGAAACTGGGCCACGCCCATTTGAATGGCGAAAAATGTAAGCAAAGCTTAAAAGTTGAACATCTGATGTAAACCAAAACATTTATATTTTATTGTAAATTGAGCCGTTTGTTTTTTATTTCCAAGCCGATTAGAAGTCTCATTGTATACATTAAAATCAATTTATCTCAAAAGGTAAATTCTGATGTTCAAGATACCTTTTCTGAGAAACTACTGCTCACAGGTATGTAAATTTTTATGATATATTTATAATGATATCTAATTTATACTAAGATGAGATTTTTGTAAGAAACTCAAAAATTTATTTCTTACAAATTTTTTATCTGAAATTGGGTCAAATTTCGCAAAGTTTTATAAAATGCTTCATAAATTATTAAAAAATTCAAAATTAGCTAAAAGATAATTTTAGTATAATGAGAAAAATATACTCTAATTGTATGAAAAGTAATAATATGAAATATAACATATTTTGAGAAAAGGTTTATTGAAAACAGCCAATTTAACATTGTCGGAATAGAGTTAGAGAAGTTTGCAATAGACTCTTAAAATGCAAAATTACTTTTATTTTACGCCAATATACCTCCCTAGATTCTATTTTCTCAAGAAGCAATTATTACCGTAGCTCTACTCAACAAAAGAAACATGCTTACAAAATTCAGGTCTATAGGTCTGTAAGGATCACGTCTCCATGTCTAGAGATGTATGAGAAAGGAAAGAAAGACTAGCCATGTTCAAAATCACTTAATTTATTTGCAGCACAAACAACAACACAAGTTCGGTCAATCAAAACTAAATTGAACCCAATTAAAGCAATATGAAGACGATTAACGAGGTACGCGAGGTATGAGAAGACTTTAATTATCAGTAACGCTTACTTCAATTCAAGTACACAGCCTTCCTAGCCATCTAATCTATATTTAATCTCCAGTGACAAATCGTTATCTTAATTATTACAATTATCAAATACTAAATATCTGC
This sequence comes from Trichonephila inaurata madagascariensis, assembly GCA_019973955.1. Lineage (NCBI taxonomy): Eukaryota > Metazoa > Arthropoda > Arachnida > Araneae > Nephilidae > Trichonephila > Trichonephila inaurata. The sequence goes on along the minus strand of BMAV01004477.1, from coordinate 60,516 downwards.
GTTACGCTTTAAATTTTATTAATCACTGCTCTGCTAGCAGCCTACCCTATCTCTCTCTCCTTCTATCTTGAAAGCCTATATTTTATATAGTAGTCTTAATTTCTATCTACACGTTCTCTTCATCAGAGGAAGAGTTCTAATAATTTCTTATGGACCAAAAATGTCCCAAGAGGATTGTTAGTGAGAAGGTCATGGATAGAGGTCTAATTGTTCAGACACTGGAATTAGTATCAATAGCTTTCCCATAACCCTCCTTGGAAGTCGATTTCCCCAAAAATCGTTTTTAGCGAATTTCTACTCAACAAAATAAAAGTGTTTGCCAAATTTCTAGTTTATAGGTATAATAGTTCCAATTCGGGAATTTTTATCTTTAACACCCCCGCAACGTCCCTAGGAAGTCGGTTTAAAAAAATCGTTCTTCACGAATCTTTAGTTTACAAGAAGAATATGATTGAGAAATATCTAGTCTGTAAGACCTGATTGTACAAAAACGGGAATTGTTATCTATAACACCTCTGTAACTCTCCTTCGGAGTCGATTTCCGCAAAACTCATTTTTAGCGGATTCTTATCTTTGTATACATCAAAATAAAGATTCTTGTCAAATTTCAGGTCTGTAAGGTAAATTCTTCAAAAAAGGAATATTCTTTTATCTATAATGCCCCCGTAATCCCGCAACCATACTTGGCAGTCGATTTACGCAGTACTCATTCTTCACAGATCTCTACTAAAAAAAATCTTGCTTGCCAAATTTGCAGTCATAAAATCTAATAATTCAAATTGGGAATTTTTGTCTGCGATACCAACGCAAAAACGTCTATAGGATTCGATTGCTAAGAAACTCGTTCTTAGTGGATCTTTACACATCAGAAGGAACATGTCTGCTAAATTTCAAGTATGTACGAGTATGTCTTGTAATTCCTGAAATCTCGTGATGAGTGAGTTCTTCTGTAAATATATTGTTATGAATTTTGTGTAATGAATTTTTTTCCAAATAGCGTAAATATATAAATTATATCTGAATATGTAATACGTTCATTTTGTGTTAAAATTGTAATATTCAAAACAACGCAGTTACTTACATTATAATGACGAATTATGGAGAAATATTCGCACTGCAGCTAAGTTGGTATCTTTTTTGGCAATCATTTTGGCGACTTAGTGACCATTTTAGCGAGTTCGTGACCCTATGAATTATTGTGGAAATTAGTGGAGAAACCTATTAGTATTAAGATCTATAACGCAAGTGAATTTTTCTCGAAAGATTCATGAGGCCTATAAATATAGAGTCATTCGCCGAAACGAAGTTAGTGTTGTTTTGAATAGTGATTAGAATTGCCTCGACCGTTGAAGAGTCAACCAGCGATTAGTTATTTCACCGGCTGTTGATCAGGACGAGCGAGTTCTTGTGAATAATCCTTAAACATACTTAAATTTTAGGTCCTGATAGTTGTGTTTGTGAGCTGTAGAAGGTGTGAAGGCTTTCTGAGATTTACTCAGTGAATTTGAGTATGGTATCCGGTTTTCAAGAATTGTTTTTCAAAAATAAATTTCCAGAGCTCCTGAAAAATTCTCTTGCGTTTTGAGACTGATTTTTTCATAAAATTCTCGAACTCCGATTTACATAACAATATATAGATTACAAAAATGAACTAATACGCTTAGAAATTCTTTTAAGAGAGGTGTCGGAAAAGCATGTACAAAATGTTATCTCTACAATTTGTATTATTCATTTGCTAGTAGAATGAAATCGTTTTTATCTTAAAAAGATTTTTAAGAAAATTTCCGGTAGCCTTAAAGTTTTTTCTTGAATTAATAACAATTTTTTTCATTGAAATATTAGATTTTTAATAATATTTCTGGTAATTCACAGTCAACTATCACAAATTATACGACACCAAAACAGAACAAGATTTATTCTATCTTGAATTAGAATTCTTTCTAACAAACACACATTTTTCCAAGTTTTATTAGTGCTTTAAAATTGAAATTCACAATGCTATCTATTACATTAAATGTTTGTTTCTCTTGTGAAATGTCACAGAGAAAACATTTAAATTGGTATAAATCACCCTTTAGATGCAACAAATTTATCTAAAATTCATTAAAAAGCACTTAAGGAAGAAAACCCAGTTACTCAATTATTCATTTTTAAAGTAACTAATTGCATTCAGCTCTTGAGTGTTTGAAAGTGTTTCACTTCTGCTTGAAAATTCCTCTTTTTTAATTTATTATTTAAACTACAAATTTCTTTGAACTTACTAATGGCGGTTTGGATGGGATATTTTTTGCTTTGCCTGAATATGTTATTAAAACTACTGTTTCTCTTAGTTCCAAAGTAGCTTCGATAAAAAAAGTGAATTAAACTAAGTTTTATTGGTTGTATATAATACGTATACGATGAATACTATTAATTATACATTTCACTGTGTAGTTCTATCAGACAACTATTAGGTTTCTTAATGTGTAAAATGGATTTAGGTTTCCAATAATATTCATCATAAGATTTTACGTACTGTGAAAGATTTAGATGGCGTAAAACATTTCGAAGTATGTAATTAAATATGGAATAAATTCCATTTTTCTTTTATTTCAAATTCTTGAGAAAAGTACTTCAAAACTTCTTAAGTATTTGGATCTATGCAAATTCTAAGCTTCTATCAATTTATTTAAGAGTCATTTTAATATTTTTGTTTCATTTTGCATTATATTACCGAAAATAAATGAAACAGGAAGTTTAAATTCGTGCTAAGTGTTCTTGGTTTAATTCCCGGGGATTTACTTATCTTATTAATGGATTAATAGATAAATATATCGTTATTTAACTAAAAAATTAAAAAAGTATATTAATCCTGTATGGTTATATAGAAGCTTTACAACATATCAAACAATTGGAAGAACTCGCAAAATCATTAAGTTGTAAATCATCCAAATCCGTAATGTTTCAACAATCACAAGAGTAACTTATTTAGGAATTTTCTTCTGAAAAAGTATCCAAAGCATTATTATGGCTGAAAAAAAATGTAGCAACATTTATAAAGAAACAAGCATTCTTATGCAAAATTTTACAAAATTCGCGAAGTATAATGAAATAATTTATCGAGTCAGTATTTCAGATATATTTTAAGCAGTCAGTGTTTGTTTAGAGAATAATAACAATTAAAGCTTAGATATATAGCATATATAAATGTAAATATTTATATGTAACACATGATTTTAAAGTCGTGGAAACATTTAAACATAAATTTAAAATTTTAATATGTGTATTTTATATGTATCATTTACACAATACTCTGGTATAACCTAGATCAGCGATGGCGAACCAGTGGCACGCGTGCCATCAATGGCACGCGACACAACTTCTTAGGCACGCCTATGATCAAATTTTTTTTCATTTTATTTCACTCTTAAGTATTAATTTCACTGTGAAGTATTACAAACAAATACGAGTGATTGGTCATGGGTCGGCTAGGGCACTTGTTTGTTTTTGTCTTGCCTTAATTACGGCGTGTACTACAGTTGTTAATGACTACTCATAGCATTGTCAGTTTCGTTGAGACAACTGTATTTTAAAGTTTATTTGTATATTATTATTTGTTTTATTCGCCCTATATTTACAATTTTTAACTGTTATTTAAACATGGCTAGTTCAGCAAAAGAACAAAACGTGTAAGGTTTTAAGTGTAACAGAGAAGTTCAAACTCGGTGAATCTAGAAATATGGCATTATTAGTAAAGGCGACAAAGAGGTGTGTGCTTTATGTTCTGGAACAGTGGTATGCAGAACATCGTCTGTAAAACGGCATTTTGATACAAATCACAAATCATCTTGTCAAAAAAAGTGAACTACTGCAAAAATAATTAATTGCTTAGAAACCATTTGGCAGATGACTCCAATTCAGCATGTATTCTACAAAAAGTAATATCTTACAATCCTAATATAAGTTATTTATCATCCAAACTTCAACAACAGAAGTCACACTAATGTTTAATTTGAATTACACGTATAATTAAAAAATTTACAGCTATATAGTGCAAAAGGTATTTTTAGTAGTAAATAAAGAACCTGGATTATTTAGTTTTATTACTTTCCCAATAATCAGAAGTCAAAATTATTTCACGGCACGTCTATAGCTCATTAAACACTTTAGAAAAAAAGTGGCACATTGATCCGTAAAGGTTCGCTACCCCTGACCTAGATAAATATTTATATACACTGAAATGCCAAAATTCATGCCATACTTTCTAACATTGAGTAGAAACTTCTTTTGCCGAACGAAATGCTTAAAAAATTGACCCAGTCAGAACCATTGGGTGAGTGTGAGTGAGTGAATATTAACGTCGCACTGTTCAGCTACACAAGGGCGTTTGACGACGGGCTTTGTAATTTTGAACCATGGTCAAGTGATGAGGACGACACCTGAGCTGGCACCTCCTCGCCTAACAACCACACCACATCAACGGGAGGACGGTTGACCTCTCGACAGATTTAACGGGCTTCACTCTCCTTCACAACGGGTCTTTAATGGTACTGGACTCGAACACGTGACAAGCCAGCCACGATCCGATACCTTCACCACTAGACTACAGCGGCCACTCAGAACCGTTCAAAGTACTTTGAAGAATTATTTAACCACACTACCTCTACACCCTTTCCATAATTGTAAAAGTGTTGCCAGTGACAAACTGAAATTTCTATTGAGTCTCGTATATAACATGCAGGATCCATGTCTGATAATATAGGCGGTCAAATGATTTGTTGATATTCTTCAGAATGTTCCCCAAACTAATAGTAAATAATTTTGTCCTAGAGACATGGCGCCTTCCTAGAGACACGTCCCAGAGACATGGCAAAGTTTCCTCGGGTTTGTTTAAGGGGGGAGGATACAAGTTCATGAATAGCTGCATATGGTTTCCAAGCAGCACAAAAACATTCCCAATGAATTATTGATCCAGTTTAACCAAAAGACAGAGTCCACATCATGTAGAAACAGCGATGATCTTTATAGAATCACACCCAATTTACGAAGAGCCTTGTTGAAACCATATATTTATGACCTCGGGGGTTCAGAACCACACTCGAATCTTACCATCGGCGCTTATCAAGAGAAATCATGACTTATTCAATCAAACTATATTTTTCCAACCATCTAAGGTCAAGTCGGTAGGCTTACGATCTTAGTTGAGGCGTTACAGGTAATGGTATTTGTTGGGTGAAGCGAGCGAATTATTTTTTCTGGCAGAAGGAGATAACTGTGTGACCCGCCCACGCGAGGTTTTCCTGCTTCACTCCCACGCATTCCTTTTAAGGGGTTCACTAACTGACCGGTCGCTGTGTGCTTTTGTGGCAGACTTGCTGTGTGCAGTTTCCGTTATCGCTTTTCGTATTTGTTTATAAATAAATGTGCTTTCCAGAGATACCTGAGTGGAAGTAATTTCACAAAAGAACAACAGTATTTTATTAGTAAATTTATCAAACTATTTCTCTTCTTTTTAATTTCCTTGTGAATTATTCGTCTTACACAATTTTCTTTCAAGCAAGGCAAATAAAAATGCTTCAAGAATAAATTGGTAGAAAATGTGTTACGCAAATAACATTCTTTTTTCTCTAAAAAAGAAGACTAAAAAAAAAAAAAGGGTTTGTTTTGTATAAGTTTTAAAAATAAAATAGCTTGAACTGTGTGCCGTGCTTCGAAATTTTTGCTCGTAGACGGCTGATTCAGAGAATTACGAGATCAATGCTAAACCATATGTCTGGTTTGAAATACTATTTCTTAAGAACATTAATATAGCATTCACATAAGAACTTTAACAAATTTGGAAAAAAAATATCTTTTATAATTATATTTTGCTAATTTTGTCTTGTTTTTCTAAACAACAAAAGCATGCAATTGTCATGGCTCGAAGGTTGAGGGTGTCAGAGGGTTTGGAGAAGAAGCAGATATGATCTTAAATATAGATCTTTAATATTCTATCTTTAACACTTTACGAAAAAATAAAATTTCATAGCTTAACTCTCGGAGCGATCTGAAATCATAACCCTTAATTGGAAACACGAGATAATTGAAAACCACTTATCTTCAGTCGGAGTTTCTTGTAACAATCCTTCTTGAACCCAGATAGCTTGGTCAGATCCAATGTTATTTACTTCTTCACCTGGTGATTCTAAGACTAATATTAATTTCAGGACGTGGGATCTCCCCGTTACAATTCACTTTCCGTTATTATTATTAGATTTCAAGATAGCGATCAACGATTAACCATTAAGCTAACAAACCCAAAGCGTCAGTATTTAATTTACAGTTACATTTACATTAAATCAAGTTATTTCTACGGGAAGCAGTTTTCAAATTAAAATTACGGTAAAAGAATATTTCCCCAAGATGATTAGCAGAAGAGCCCTAATTTTACCCGTTACACAATTACTTTATTAACGCTTACATAGCCAAAGCTAGTTATAGACATGTTTTTAACTTTAAAATTTGATAAAAATAATTAATTAAAGAAGTTTATAAGTAAAAAATGAACGTTATGAAAATACGTTATGTATAAATTATCCCAATATTAATTTTTATCCGGATTACTTAAACTTAGTTAAAATTAATAATAATCCAATTAAAACTAATTACTTAGATGTAACATTGTATATTAATGATTTGAAATTACATAGTAATATTTATGATAAAAGAGATGCCTTTAATTTTAACATTCTTAAAGTGCCTTACTAGAATTCAAATTTATCGCTATCTATATATAGAAATATTATTTTTAACTATATTTATCGTAATAATGCATTACTTAGCGATAAATCTAATATTTATTTGAATCTTAATAACTTTATTAAACAATGTATTAAACATAGATATCCTGCTAACTTTCTTTACAATTATATTTCTAATATATCTCAGTGATATACAATTTGTATTAATAACTATTGTTGACATTATGTTTTAATACATGTATTTTAACTAATTATACAATTTTTCAATAGATGGCGCTACATGTTTAATAAATTAATATTATTATTTAAATTTCTTGTATTCATTTATTTTCCTCAAATATTTATATCAATATATATTTATGATTTTTTAAACGTACAGATATACATAGACTTTATATTATTCTATCAATTTTTAACTTTATGCGGTACTAAACATAACCAGTTGATACTCTCACGAAGTAAGTCTTGCTATCTGCCTTTTGCATCGAATTTAAATCTATACTGTGAATACTAGCAGGCTATAATTTTATCGTTATATTTTATTAGTATAGTGATTTTACTTGTAATATTTAAATTTCTTTTAATATTTTTTTTTCCTTTCCCTTTCGCTCAATGGCTTAGGCAAATTACAGATGAAGGTTGGCTAGCCGTAAAACTTGTTTAAACCTGCAGTCTTGGTTCCTAAGGCCAGGAGTTTGTTATTGTACTACTGTGCTTAATATTTCCTATCTTGAATAGTTATACTTAAGTTCTATAGCTATCTGTGTATATATATATATAATTTTTCTAGCATATATGTGTGCTTTGTGTGTGTGTAATTATTTTAGTAATAGAAATCAGTCTTCATTAGAAAATGATTAAATCTACTTACATACAGACACGCACACACTCCTAATGCATAAAATCTTTCTTAATCTCCAATTTATTTCATTTCACATATACGTAAGCACTGACAAAGAAAGCAGTAATCAATTAGACTGAAAAGGATTTAGGCGACAAATTGGAAAGTGAATAATTCAATAATTACGTAAAGAAAATAAGGCGAGGACATTTCTTTCTCTTCCTTTTTTTTTAACAATAATTTAATGCATTTCATAATAGGAAAAATTGATGATTTTTCCTTTTTCATCTCCTCATCGAATAAGAATATTTTTCTTGCTGAAAAGTTGTTTTATCATTTGATTAAATGTAAATGAAATAACATTGATACTCACGGAAAATCTAAAGATTAAAAGTAAATTAAGTGTACGGCAAAATAATTATAGTCAAAATGATAACGAAAAAAACATGATTTTTTTGGACATTGCTTAAAACTTTGTTTTAATCCCTTTACGAGCTTTCCATCTTATTTCATGTGTCACAATTTAATGAACCAAGTTTCTTTTACAAGGATTTTTTTTCTAAGAATTCAGTGTTTCTTAATCAGCTTGTTATTAAAAAAGAAATCGAAGCAAAATGGAAATATTGTTCGATTAAGTAAAAGGAAAATAACGCGTGTACATAAATAATTGGATTCATTTTAATATTATGAAGCAAAAAGTAAAAGGTGTGACAAAGTATGCTAAATTAAAGGATATACTCAGTTAAAAGAAAATTTTTGTGTGACTTTCCTTTCCAACGTACGTTATCAAATTTTCAAACTTGCAATCGAGTTCAAGTTTTCACACTCACATTCGAGTTCTTAAGCTTGTGTGGCAAACACAATTTTTTAGCTTTCTGATAGTTCAAAAAACTTTTTGGTGAAATCCATTTTCAATGAATAAAGAATCTAAAAATAAGAATGTGAACTCATTTAAACAAGAACGTATTTTCCAATCAATGCATATCATGTGATTGCATTTCTTATTAATTAGGCGAGTGTTTCTCAAACATTCAATATTTGTGACTCAATTTTCAATCATAATTTTCTTTACACTCCTCCCCCATACCATACCAATGTATTAAATGTAATAAAAATGTACTTAGACGCAAAAATTACTATACAACCTTAATTGTATAAACCATATAAATTACCGAAATAAGAATTAAATTTTGTATTGTTACTTTTAAGTAATAGATATTTTAAATGTTAGTTTTAACTAATAGGATAAATATTTTCTTACTTTTCTTACTACATTTATAAGTATGTTTTATCAGTGTAAATTGTGCATTTTATTTTTATTATATCAGAATGTTTATATATTTTGTTTTAGGTTTATTTTAGTAAATTTAGAATTTTTTTAGATAATTTTACATTTTCGACTTTTTAATATGCTCTCGCCTCCCCCTCCACTTAGGGTTATCATGCCCCTCTAGAAAGGCACACCCCACCGTTTGAGAATCACTGAATTAGGCAAATAACTACCAAAAACGTTCGAATAGAAACAAGCTACGATGCATGTACTGCAATGTACCTTTTTGTATAGCTAAAACTATGCATAAAAGGGTTTTTTTTCGAAGTGACACAGTGAAACGGTTTTGATAATTTAAGATATATTCCATACAGGAATCTTATACTCTTTCTCTAGGTACTCATTATTTTTGAACTAAGAACTCTATAGTCTTAAAATTCTCTTTGTAGTAACCAGTAATGTGCAAAAAGGTGGGATTTGGGGGTTCAAAATCCTCCCATTCTATAAGAAAGTTTTATTTTTAGCATTCGAAATTGCATTTGAGGCTTTTTTTCGTTCTCTCGTTATTCTTAAATATAAATCCCTCCCTTCAAAAAGTTGACTATACGCCACTGGTAGTAACGATACATACGTTGTATGGTTTTCTTTCTGAGAAATATTAAATTATTTGAACAGTACAGGAAGTAAACAACTTTAAAAAAAACAACACATGTTTACGAAATGTATTGTGTGTTTGTGTTTACACAACTTTATTAATTTTATAATGTATGTGTGACAAATAATTTTTTACTCGAGGGAAACATTTACGCACAATATTCTTTGCAACTACAGGAAATTTCCCTCATACAGTGCTTATTTGACTGTAGTATAAGCATGTATATTTTAAATGAAAATGGGAACATAGTATATATTTAAGAATAGGAATGTGGCAAATATTTTAGATAGACTACGATTTCTAGCTAGAAATAAAGGAACATACATTCCATCGGTAAGCAATGTGGCAAATGAATAAGTAACATAAAATAAATCAGTCAAGTCCTACTTAGGTGAACAAAGAAAAATTTTATTTTAGTTACTTTTTATTAAATAATTATGATTAATATAAATATGTGTATACATATGAGAGAATCACAATATTAAACGGCAAAATAAAAAGCGATTTTCCACTTTCCTTTCTATATATGTTGTTGGGCTATAATATTTATTTGCTACTATTTATTCATTAATTAAATTTAATTATTCCAATAAATTAAAAAGAGAAAAAGGAAATCAGAAAAATTAGGTCATTCCAGATGGGATTTGAACCCATGACGCTTCGATTAGAAGTCCAATGGGCTACAGGGACACATAGAAATATTTTCTTTTTATATATGGTTTTGGACTATTATGTTTGTTTTTGTTACTATTTACTCACACACATTTAATAAAATTAATTAATTAATTAATATTTGAAGAAACTGTATCAAAATCAAGTGTAATCCACTACAAGTTTAAAAAAATGTTTTTCAACTTATGTGAATGAATAAAAATTATTTTTTTAACGATTGAAAATTTGAACAAGATATATATATATATATATATATATATATATAGGCAGAGTGAGCTAATACTATGAATTGAAAATAAAATATGCTAACGAATGATTCAACTTATTAAATATAGAACTAAAAGAAATGTAAAAGCATATAGTATTGATATTGTTATATTATATACATCACACTTAGATTCAGTTTAAAATAGTGGTTTTCAAACTTTCAATAATTGCGACCAAATTTTCAAACACAACTTCCATCATGTTCCCCTGAACTTTAACATTACATTGAATCCATTAATAATGTACTTTGACTCTAAAGCTGCAACTTGACTATAATTATAAATCGTACAAATTATCAAAATGAGTATTATTTCTTTTTACATGACAAACCATGGGGTCAATTGTAATTATGAAACCTGTTTTTATCTTCGTATTGATAAATTAATTATCGATTGCATTTTTCGGTACTTGTACATTTTTAAAAATAAAAGTATTTCACGTTTTAGTATGTCAGTATGTTTCGCTTTAAGTAAATTAATAATCTTTTTAAAGATTATTTTTTTTTTTACAAATCGATATTCCCCCCCCCCCCCCACATAACATTATCATGCTCGGTGCAGGCCCCACAGTTTGAAAAATACTGTTTTAAAATAGATTTTAAATCATAAAAATGATAATAATTCCTCCAAGCTTTTCAATACTTCAACATTTATTGACGAAACCCTTTCATAATAGTTTGTGCTAGGAGGTTAAGCATAGAATGTGCATTCATAGGATTTGTTCCACATGATCAGACATCAGTGTGCAAGTCACGAAATTCGAGGAGACAATTTCAATCGAATATGCTCCAAAATGCAATCGAAGTGATACTCGTTGGCATGTGCAATAATCAATAGAACTTGTATAGTACATGTTGATAGAATGTGACGAGTTTTAGAAATTGGAAGCTTACAAAGTGATGCAATTTACGCCCATTACTTGATGCAGAGCTTATAGTATCAAATGAAAAGACGTATTTTCGAATGATGTGTAAATTGGTTTACACCTGTATAATTATATAAATATATAAATGAATAATTTTGTGTATTTTGTATTAAATTATATTTTAATGACTGAAATTGATAGACGTTATTCGTACTGGATATCAATAAACTTTGGAATTACTTTGTTTAACTAATAAAGTGATCAAGAAGATTTAAGTAAATATAAAAATAATATAAATAAAAAATCAATAAGTTCAAGCTAAATAGTCATTTCTGGTGATATGTGTGTAATGAATCACTTAAATTTTCTTCGAGGAAATTTGTTTCTCTTTAGTTCATTTTTACTTTACATACATTATTCATGGGGTTTATTGAAACAAAAGAAGCCGTGTGTGGCGTAGTGGGTAGAGTATCGTACACTAGACCGGGAGGCATGGGTTCGATGCCCGATGGAACAAATACCCTCCGAATATACACGGAGTCCCCTCCATTTCCATGCCTATATTGTGTAGGTGCAGATAAGTGGTGTCGCCATCTATCATTTAGAAGTCCAATCTGTCTCAGGCTCTGGCAACTTTAATTCCTTCCCTTCGGGAAGGACACGACAATAACAACATTGAAACAAAAAGAAATTGCTAAAAATAGTCACCAGCGTCAGTCGTGATCGGACCCTTTTTCTTTGCGGAAATGCAGAACTTTGCCTTGCAACAAACTATCAGTGGGGCGGATGTGACGTAACACCGACGTGTTACCGAATTACATAATCCCTAGCTTGTTTGATGGACACATGCTGCTACGTATGGTATGCAGGATGGAGCTTCATCTCATATTGTGACACGTGTGAAAAGTCTTCAGGTCTCAGTGTTTGGTGAGGATTGCGTGCTGAACCGGTATTTCCATTATACATGGCCACGCAGATCCCCAGACTTCAGTCGAATGATAGTAGGTTGTGTGGGGTTACTTAAAGTCTCAAGTCTACTGTGATTGTCCCTCATTAAGGATGTTAAAAAGTAATATTCGCGATGGCAATTTCTGACACAACTACAAATATCCTGCCCAATGCTGTTCTCAATAATGTCTCTCGACTACAGGTATTGCAGATGAATGACGACTGACAATGAATAATGAATATTTGTTATAAAGAACATCGTCTATTGGTAACACAAGTTATTTTTTAACTATTCTTTTAATCATATAAATGCCCTCTTTCGAAAAAGTTTTTCCCTTTTTTATTTCGCTTATAACCTCATACAATTTTAAGCATGTGTATTATCTTTTGCCTCTCTATCCGTGAATCCTCTAATCCGTGAATTATTGAATTTTTAAGTTTTAAGGGACTTTTGGGTCGTTTGGTATATTATGCATAAGTTATAAATATTTTGGATTTATCTTTTCATGGTTTTATGTGGTATCGTAAGTATTAGTCAATGTGTAATTTTATAAAATTAATCAGACCTCATGTTTCATATTCTGTTGAAAGGTTTTCCGATACTAGTAAGACAGTATTTAAGGACGCGATACCAAAATAATTAATAATGGTGAATGATTTTTGTCCATTTTTCTTCGAAACTGGAGAAACTTCTCCTATTTTTCATAGATGATAACATTCGGAAGAAAAATTATACAGCATTGAAAATATATATTCTTCACTTGCGTGTTTATGGATCATATAAATGGATTATATGCAAGGAAACCTGGATGAAAAATAGCGGTCAGATGAATAACGATTTTTAAGCCCAAGAAGTGAAGAATGAATAAACTTGTAAATTTATTTTTTCAAGGATTCATACTATTAGATACTTCAAATAATGCAACAAACGTATTTTTCTCATTTTTCCATACTCCATTAATAATTTGTAATATGTTTCTCCATTGCACTGTCTGTAACACTTCCAAGTGTTATATAAGTAGTATTTCAAGATTTTTTTCAATTATTATACATAAGTGATTATACTTAAGCTATCAAAATAATAGTACCTGATAAAATGCATAAAAAGGTTTTATAATGCTTCATGAAAGAAAGATTCTTGTGTAAGAATCAGCAAAGCATTGTGGTAAAGAAAAATTTTTCTTATTCCATTTTAATTACCTACACGTGTTAATGCAACTTTTATTTGAAAGTTGGAGCATTAAGATTGTATTTTAAAAAATAATTGTTTTCATATCTTTTATGCATATTTATTACGTGTAGAAGGCTTATACGATCTGAATTTTAGAGAAGACAACTCGTTCGCTTTTTTTTCTCTCTTAGTGAGCTGCTTCAGTTTAAACCAAAACTGATTTTAATTAAAAGATGTACCATAAAAAATCCGACATATAACACATACCAAACTTTAAAGCTGAATTTTTTAATTTTTAGGTTTTTTTCTCCGTATAAAGCGCACCCTCTTTTTTACGAAGAAACCTGAAATGTCAATATACAATGATCTTACGTTTTGAAGTCAATTATTAGAGGTATTATGCCAGAATTTTTAAAAAAAGGTATACTTCTTGAACTATAACTATTTCAGTTTATATGTCACGTCATTTATTTTAAACAAACTGTATTTAGATATGTGTAAAAGTAATTTCTTATGCTCATATTTTTTGTTATTTTTAAATTTATCGTTTTTATACCCGGCGTATAACGCACACACTTAAATTCTGATCTTACATTTTTTTGTGTTAAAAATGCGCGTTTTATACGCAGGATTTCACAGTTATCAGAATCCCAAATGCAACATACGTGATTTCATTATAATAATTTTCTTTAATAATAATGGTCGACAATCTTTTGATTTGAGTATTATTCTCTAATCTAATATTTCATTTCATAAATTTTCCAATTTGAGAATGGATTGTTATTTGACCTTACTGATAAAGTCACTAAAAGTTATAATACCAAGTTAAGGAATGACAACTTCCGTGAAGCTTGATTAACTGTTTAAGTTAACAGGAACGGTAAAGACTAATTACCATTGATTTTGTTCACTGCTTAATTCAACAGAATACTTCCTCTTTCTTTAAGAGATATTTAATGATTTATCTGCTGCTTGGCCTTGATCTATTTGTTGACACGAATTTCCATGAAGTGCTTCAAAATAGTCATTTTCCTTTGGTTGTTAGTAAATAAACTGTATAATCGAGGTTTATTTTTTTGTATGTTTCCATCATTATATAAATAAAAACTTTTATTAAATATGATAAATGTGTTGGGGTCATATGCAACACTCAAGAACGATAATGTATATTGTGGAGGTAAAAATTATTTTTGAAAAAACTTAATTTAAAATAATATTTATAAACTAAAGAATATAAATCTAAATTTACTGTATATATATAGTAAAAAAATGTAAGGGGTTTTTGTCATGATAATTAATCTTATTTTGAAAAAAAAGTTAGAGTAGTATTATTAAAATTCCAAATCTGTTTTTTTAAAGCAATGGTTAAGTAACATGTCGTTACCCTCCTGATTTGTTAAGTATTTCATGTGTAAGACTCCATACCCCCATTCTTAATTTTATTTTATTTAAATGCGTTTTCAAAATAAAATGCATTTACACCAAAAATGAATGTGAAGTGTTTTATAACAAGAAATATAAAGTGATTTCCATAAGAAGCCGCACAAACCCGAAAGAAAGACATCGCAGTAAAAAAAAGGAGAAACAGTTTAATGATCCTTTAGCGGCTTGGCACCTTAAGATCCACTACTTAGAATACCGTGCAGAGATTTTTTGAATTTCGGTATAATATTCGAATTTTATACCTAACATACATCATATTAATAAATTTAAATTATATTATACTTTCTGGGTAAGTGTTTTTCATTAATCTGAGCCCTGGGTGGGCATTATGTTGATCGGGATCGATTGGTGGATAACCGAGACATTTTGGAGTGACCGCCTTCACTAAGACCTAAGATGTGCAGACTGAAAGAAAGATATTTGTGGAACGCCGAAGCCAGCAAGACTGCAGAATATGCTTTTCATAATTCATGCGATTGTGTGAGGATGAAACATGTATCATTATTGGAAGCGCAAGATTATGTTTCTGTCTTAAGGAATCCGACTACGATCGGAACAGTGATTTTAAAAAAACGCATAAATGGATAATTTTCATGATATTTAGTGTCAATCAGATTAGAATACATGTATAAAATTGTTTTAAGGACCAGCAAGAAATGCCGCTGAAGTGTACTGATATTTATATGATGCTTTAGCTCTAAAATTCAATTTACTATTCGAGCGACAAACTTCTAAGGAAATAATAAATATTGTAGACCTTCTTTCAACTTACCACACCTACGCCACTGGGGGGACCGCAACACTTTGAAAAAATTAGATCCCGTACCCTGGAAAAGTCTACCCACCCCCGATTTAAGTCATAAGCAAGGCTGTTTTTAACATCCTCGGCACCCTAGGCAATTCACATTGTTACAACACCCCTTCCTTTATTTTTTACCTTGCCAGTTTAGGTTCAAGAGGAATATTTTTTTTAAAAAATTCTCTTTTTTTCGTTCTGCAATTTCTTTGCACTGTAGGCATGGGCCTAGCATGCCTAAGCGGAAAAGTGATCTTGGTCATAAGCATCAACAAAATAACATTAAATTACTGATCGCGAAAAATTTTAGAAAAATTATTTCGTATGTAGGCAAACCTTAAGTAAAATATGCGCATGAAATTTACTCACACATGAAGTACAAATTAAGTTGCTCTTTTGTCATGATTCATACCATAATATCAAGTTGGAAGGCGCAACAATTGCAAACTTTATTTGAAACGGAATAATTATTCTAATGATAAATAAAAGGGATATTAGATGTAAATAGCGATTTTTATTCTACACCTAAATCTAATTTGAATTATGTTTAATATTATCAAAATGTCAGTCATTGTAATAGCAAAATTTTTGAATTTTTTACATACCCCCTCACAATCTTTAAACTCAAATCTCTCCTATAGACTACCCACAAATTTAATCTGGCATTCCATCTACCTATTTTACTGTATATATATATATGTGTAAAGCTTATAAAAAATCTAGAAAATAATTTCTCTTCTATCCGTATATATTCAAAGAATTCAAGAAATGAAACCGAGCTTTCTCTGGAAGAAATGGAATCCACAGAACAGAGAATAAAATCATACACAAAAAATATTTTAAAAAAATAAGTCTATTCCCACTTAGGTCAACAAAGAAAATTTTTATTTTAGTTACTTTTTATTAAATAGTTACAATTAATATAAATATGCATACACATATGACAGAATCACAATACTAAGTGACAAAATAGAAATTGATTTTCCATTTTCATTTCTATATATGGTGTAGGACTATTTTTTTTTGTTACTATTTATTCATTAATTAAATTTAATTATTCTTATAAAATAGTATAGAAAAAAAAGAAATCCCATTCTCATAAATTAGGCCATCCTAGGTGAAATTCGAACCCACGACCTTTGGATTACCCATAAACGCACTATCCATTGTGCTACAGGTACCCAACGGACGATTTTCCTTTCTATATATACTGTTGGACCATTATTTTGTTTTTTTACTATTTATTCATTTTTAAATTTATTTAATGAATTAATATTTGAAAAAACTGTATTAACATCAAGTGTCATCCACTATAAGTTTAAAAAATGTATTTGATTTTGAATGGAGGAATAAAAAGTATTTTGTTAACGATTGAAAATTTGAGCTAGATATGTAAAAATAAATATATATAAGGAGAGAGTGAACTAATGGTAGGAATGGAAAAAAGACACACCTAAAACAAGAGTACGCCTCAAATAATTCGTACTTTGAAAAGTCCGATAATAAAGGCAAACGCCAAAATTACAACAAGGAAAGTATTCCATATATTCCTGAAAAGCTCCAATACTACACAAGTTCAAACATCCATTCAATGTATTAATGCTTTTCAAGTAGCTAGAAATAATCCACAAAAGTTTCTTGCAATTTCACCTGATCCGAAAGCATTCCTTTACCAATTTTTTTTAAAGAACCGGGGCATTATACCGGATGTTTATAAAAGAATATCGGAGTTTTAACTTTTTATAGTATTCATTATATATAACATATTAGTATGACTCATACATCGAATGAAAGAAAATCTGAAACAGTTTTTTTTTTATTATTTGTTGCTGGAATGTGTGCACGTGAGCGCGAAACGTATGCTAATTTTTCCCCTTTCTTGCCGATCAACGCGCTAGTAGAAAAATGGCGACTAATAAACAGAAAGCGTTTTCGGTTCTCCAGTTTGCAAAGACAGAATATGCTATTACTGTGAAGCGAGCGTTCCGTATTAGGTTGGGTTGTCAACCTCCAAATGATAATAACATTCTTAGGTGCTATCTTCAGTTTGAAACAACTGTCTGCCTTTGTCAAGGGAAAAGAAAGGGACGACCAAGGCTCTAACTGGTTCGGCCTATCTTGATGCTGTACAACTATGGGTATTTCCTCAATTGGAAGAAAGTGAATTAAATAACTTTATTTGGCAGCAAGATGGTGCACCGCCTCACTGGCATCTGTCAGTACGCTATTGGTTAAATATCACTGTACCCAACCAATGGATTGGCCGCAAAGAGCCTCCCGATAAAGCTTGTATCGCATGGTCTCCACGTTAACCCGATCTGACGCTATGTGACTTTTACCTGTGGGGGCTCATAAAGGATTGTGTGTACGTTTCTCCGTTACCAGCTGACCTTTCAGACTTAAAGACACAGGATGGAAGCAAATGTTACAGAAATTTCCTCAGACACCCTGAAATAAGTTTTGGATGAACTCACCTATCGACTTGATTTGTGCTGTGTGACGAATCGGGCTCCCATTGAACATTTGTAAACTTGTAGGTAAAACTGTTTCAATTACTCTTTTATTCAATGTATGAATTATACTTATAACTTATATGTGATAAATACTATAAAGCGTTAAAACTCCGATATTCTTTTAGAAACACTCGTTATTTTGAGGACATAAGTTCTGGACTATACATGGATGATATTGCAGGAACACTTAGTTCTGCGGTGTGCCTACACACACACACAAAACAATTTGATTTAATTCAACATGCGGGGATCTTGTACAACGTTTTTTAACTCCTTCGTGTAATCCACTCTGCATTTTCTTTCTTTCGACTATATAAAATTTCTAAAAATGAGATGAGTAATAAAAATGTCACAATACTCTCCAAGCTTTAAATGCTCTGCGATAACACATGAAAGCTTGCTTCCAGAAAGCTTAATTAATTCTGAACAAAACTGCGTTCTGCAATCTGCTTGTGCATGTGTTAACGGTCTAAGCCAGCGCTTCTCAAACTGTGAGGCGTGCTTCCCTAGGGGTCTTGATAACCTTACTTGGGGGGCGCGAGCATATCAAAAAGTAGGAAATAAAAAAATTATTTAAAAATTATTAATTTACTGAAAGGAAGCAAAACAAAATACATTCTGACATAATAAAGAATAAACTTATATAATAAATGTATTAGTACTTATAAAGGTATTAATACTGCTCTATGTATTACTAAATAATAATACTAAATTAAGAACAAGATTACAATTTACTAGTGACACCCATGTGTTTGTCATATGCAAAATTTAATACTTATCGTAATAATTCGGGCGGTGTATAGTTTTAATTATATTATACGAGTAGCTTTAGTGCCAAAGTACATTATCAATGCTATCAGTATGCATTGTTATTGTGTGGAGGGGGCGCAAGGGAAAATATGATTGAAAACTAGGTTTGCAAATGTTGAAAGTTTGAGAAGCACTGGCCTAGGCCATTGTTTCTTAAACTAGGGGTCGGAAGACTTGCACCTGGGGTCGCCAAAACCTTTAGAATATTTGATATATTTTTTAGCATAAAACAAAGTGTTCACCATTAATAATAATAATTTAATTGTTTAGTTAGATTCTTATATGAAAAAGTCAATAGAGAATTTAATTGTTTATTCAAATTTTCTTATTGGAGTATCGAAAAAACAGAAAAAAAAATATCGAGGAAGTACTTCATGTGCTGTGGTTTCGATTATTTTTCCAAGATTTAGTAAAATAATTTAAAATAATTAAGGACATCCTTCTCATTGATACTTAAATAATGCATATTTTTGATTAATAAAAGGAGATGATCTCAGAAGTGAACTCAAAAGGACTACACTTAATAAACAAATTATACAAGGTGTATCAGGGCAACAGTTACAAGCTTTCAGGGCAGATAGACTACACTTAGACGATATCAACGCATGTTAGGAAAGATTTCCTGGCGCGTTGGTAACGACACAAAAACACTAGAAAGGATATCAATAAGAGGAGAAAGCATGTTTATTATCCTTCATACAGCAAAAAAAAAAATTAAAAAAACAAGTAATATAACAGAAAAATAATGTCAATTCCTTCTGAGGTCGACAATAAAAATTCTTTATTTTAGTTACGTTTTATTAAACAGTTACAATTAATTTGAATATGCATACGCATATGACAGAATTACAATATTAAGTGGCAAAATAGAAAGTGATTTTCCTTGCATTTTTTTATTTTCCTTTCTCTATAGGGTGTTGGACTGTTATTTTTTTGTTTGTTACTATTTCTTCATTAACTAAATTTAATTATTCCAATAAAATAATATAGAAAGAAGAAAAGAAATTCTCAGAGAAATTAGACCATCCCAGGTGGAATTCAAACCCACGACCTTCGGATTAAAAGTCCAAAGCGCAATCCAATGCACTACAGGGACACAATGAGAGATTTACTTTTTATACATCGTATTGGACTATTATTTTTTTTTGTTCTAAATATGAATTAATTAATGAATTAATATTTGAATAAACTGCAATAACATCAACTGTCATCCACTACAATTTATAAAAAGATGTATTTGTACACTTGAGTGGATGAAACAAAAGTGTTTTATTAACGTTTGAAAATTTGAACAAGATACATATATATATAGGAGTAGTAGGAGTTGAAAAAGAAAAGAAACTAAACTAAAATTATAACTAAGAAAAAGATTTTTTTTAAAAAAATAGAAAACAATTTAAGGAAGGAAGTCAAGCAAGATTCTTAGGCCATATACCATAAGATAGTAAAGTTCCTGTTTACATTAAATTATTTTTGTTAAAATCTAATTTTTCAAGTCTTGTGGCTTAAAGAGTGGCTTATACAAACATACACTCAGAGATATATATAGAGAGTGAACGAAAGCTAAAGGAATTAAATAACCCATTGCAGACCCAATATGACAAAATTAAAATTTGTAAGCTCGTCAAGTGTAAATAAAGGAAAACCAATTTTCCCTCTTCACTTGGTTTGTAATTTGCATAGTGCGTTTAAGTAAAAGTGATAGATTTATCAGATATCACAGAGCTTTAATTAGACACTTCTTAAACGACGAAAAGTAAGAGGAAATAAAAGCGGAAAATTTTACATTTCGTGACCTTGAAATGATGCGAAATTATCGAGTAAAGATTACTCGCTAATTAGATTATCGACTTCTTTTCCTTAACATTCGTTCAATTAAAACCTGTTTTTGATTTATTTTGAAGTTTACAACAATCATTACTAAATTAAAATCGTAAACGGATTCATAATATATATTAACACTTGACAATTCGACTTGTCTACATTTTAAAAATTACAAAGCTTTTCCGAAATATTTTCGGATTTAATAAACTATCGGAAAGAGATAAATAGTAACGGAACCTTAAAAGATATTATTGTAAACCTGATGCTACATTTAAATATGAAATTAAATATTTTATAATAACACATTTAGATGTTTATTTATTCTTAATACTTTATTATAGCTTATATATATAAACAAATTTTGTCATTTATTTATGCCTTTTTTTTCGCAATTTTAAATCTAATCAAAACTGATAATCTTCTAAAGAGTTATTTATTCTTCATGGATCAAGGGGTAGCTGATAATTTGGTAATATATTTATTTTGTATCGAAGTTAAGAGAAATATTTCACAAAAATATTTAAGGTATCCGAGTACGTTCGGAACCGTGATTTTAAAAAAGTGCATAAATGGATAATTTTCATGATAGTTAGTATCACTTAGATTAGAATACATGTAAAAAATTGGTTTAAGGACATTTTGACAAAAAAATTATTTTAATACAATATTTTGGCAAAAAATTAACTTAAAATAACCTTTTTTCAAAATGTTCTATTTTTGTCAAAAATGCTTCTATTATAATAATATTTTGCCTGTATGCAGCTCAAACTTCTCTACAGAGGTTCAACTAGGAATTTTGAAATATATAACTATGAAGTGAGTTTATCCATGTTTTACGACAACAGAGGGGAGAAATTATAAGAAAAAAACGCCAACAATCAGTTTAATTGGTTGTAACTCTGAAAATAATATGAATTTTTCAAAAATCATAGTTTAGCCTCTGCAGAGATCTGAGCTATATACATGCAAAATATTATTATAATATAAGCATTTTTCATAAAAGGAGAACATTTTGAAAAAAGGTTATTCTAAGTTAATTTTTTGCCAAAATATTGTATTTAAATACATTTTTTTTGTCATAATGGCCTTAAAACAATTGTATACATGCATTCTAATCTAAGTGACACTAAATATCATGAAAATTATACATTTATACGCTGTTTTAAAATCACGGTTCCGAACGTAGTCGGATATCTTAAGATAGACATTTTCCTAAACATTGACATTGGTTAGTGTGAAAAACACACTTGTTTGTGTGGATATATTTATACATTGATATGTGTATATGCATATTTGTACACATATATATGCATAATTATATATACAGGATGTTGCCTAATTCAACCAACAAATTATGAGTGGTGAGAGTAGGCTGCATGGGGACGACAAATCACCATAGAACATAGGGTCACAAACTACTTTTAGTCGGAGTAATTCACAAAACAGATGATAATTATGATGTTGAAAGGAATAAAAACAGGTAATAAGATATAAGAAATGCATTTACTAGGCGTAAAGCATGTTCACAGTAAGAACACTGCATCACATCTCAATGTCCGAAATACAGCGTTAAGTGAATGCCGCAATTATTTCTCGAAGTTGCGGCATCATAATTAATAGTACAGCCGACTTCGACGGACAAAGTATTGTCGGAGATGTTGCAACAAATCTGGTGTGCTGGTGATGTTAGCTGAAGCAACGACGATACGTGCCATGAGATCCCTTACTCTGGTCACCAGCATCTTATACACAAGCGATTTCAGGTGGCCTCTGAAGAAGAAATTGAAGGGTTAGGTTCAGGGGTAGTGAGGGACAAGTACCAGATCCGCCGAGGCCAATCCACCTCCGGTTAAATGTAGCATGCAGGTGGTAACACATTTGAAAAATGTGCTTGTGCTCCATAGCGCATGAGACACACTTTCTCGTGCGCAGTTGCCAGTACCCCTTGCAGAAACTCTGGTAGAACGTGCTGTGAGATGGCAAGGTACTTTTCACCATTAAAAATTTGGGCAGGATATGTGTATTCCCGTATTCGTTTGGTCACTCCCCTCGTCTGGCTCATCGTCCGCCTGACGGCTACTATTATCACGATTTTCACCGAGTAAACATTGTTTGCGATCTCATGTTCTATGGTGATTTGTCAACCTCATGCTGCCTATTAGCACCGCTCTGAATTTGTCGGTCGAATTCGGCAATACCCTGTATATGCAACCTAGTAGTATTTACAAATTTAAGGAAACATAATACGATTCAATTGACAAAAATGGATCAAAAAATCAAATCTAATTTTTTTAGCCTAAATTATTTTGTATATAATTTTCTATAACCTCGCCAAATTTTAAAGCTCTATACTTGAAAAACGCAGAATTATGATAGCTTTTATGTTTGTTTTTATTCACATTCCTACGGCAAATCAAAACTTTAAACTTATTTATCTCAGAAAGATAAAATAAGTAGTTAGTCTTCATTTAAAATACTAAGGCTTTTTTTCAAATGTGCCTAATGCTTTGAATTTTTTTTACCTATTGCCAATAGTACAAATTACAAAAGTTGGTATGCATTTTTGAATCAAAGCAGTACTTATTTTTTTAAAAATAATTGAACTCAGAATTCTTATATTTTTTAAAGAATTTTCAATAATCATTCATAAAAAGAAGCATTGTACGAATACCAATCGTGTTATCGCAAAACCCATACTAACTTTTGTTATACATAGTTTGATGTACTTGTAAATCAAATTTCATGTATGTTCCTAAGTTTTTGTAGAAGGAGTAGCATTTTAAAATCACTCCAAAAATTTCAAGTTTTTTCATTAAAAAATAAAATGCCTTGCCTTTTATGAAATTTTGAGCACAAAATCTGTTTTACATAGTATACACACATATGAGACAACCAAAAAAATTTTAAAAATCCTTAAATTAAAATTTTTTGCTTAAATCGTACCATGTCCCCTTAAGGGAAGGTTGGATGGGGACTCGAAACTATATTGAGCCCTACATAATTATATTGAACCCTAATTCCTGATACTAAGAATTTGCTATTATACTACTGAGGCTAACTCCTTTTTGATCTAAAGTGCCATATTATATTTCTATTTTTAGATATATGAAAATCTCATATATGATTATTAATTATTTAAATGCATATATCGTGATGCACTCATGATTATTTTCCTTGTAAGAATTCATGATCAGTAAAGTTTGAATACCACAGTTTTATAGCATGCTTTATTAAATGTGTCCATGGTTTTCAGAACAATTCATCTCCTTTCAAATTGACTGTCCATCAGCCCGTTCAGTTTTCAAAATGGAGTAACGCTTGTTTAATCTTAAATTTTGACACAAGTAAAAGTTTGAAGCAGTGTCGTAAAACTTGTCTTTTTGATGAGCCAATTACTGTTGTTTGGACGAGAGTCATTTCACTCCGAGTCTAAGCTTCAGGGACTGAATTCATTTGATGAAATGTGAAAGAGAAGAGCGATAAAACAAACTTCAAGAAGCTTTTAAATTGACTCGGCCTCCTTTCGCCACGCGACTGAGCCTAATTTGGATCACAGGACGTCTTCGTTTCTGATTAGATGCCAGGGAGAGGACCGCTGGGAAATATAATTTTAAGGACATTCTCAGTTTCGATCAAAAAATGACAAAGCATTATCGTAATCAACAATGACTTGGCTTGTTAAAATGAAAATAATAAATTTTAAGAAACGTTCTATGAAATATTCCCAGCGCCTTTCTGTGAATAACACTGCAATTTCTAAGTCCTTACATACGAGTAATATGTCTTCATTTGAAATGTCTAGTACAGATTTTTTGAATTGTTTGTATTTTTTTTCTTTTTTTGTTATTTAGTTTACGTAAAGTCGAATATTTTTGTTTTATATTCTCTCTTTTCTATAGTTGAACGAAATAAATTGATTTAGTTCTGCCCCCTTTGAAAGAGCAGGAAGTGTAAGAACATTTTGAATATTTTTCTCCTTAAACCAGCGTTTCTCAAATTGTGAGGTGCCTCCCCCCTCCACAAGGGGAAGTGATAACTCTTCAAGGGGATCACGAACATATTGGAAAGTTGAAAACAAAAAAATTCATTTAAGAAAATTATTAATTTACTGAAATAAAACAAAAAATATATATTTTGACACAATAAAAAATAGAATACACATTTGTACTGATATAATACACTTATAAATGTATTTTGTAATTCATTAAACAATACTAAGTTAAGAACAAGTTTAATAATTACCAGTGGCCCTAAGGGCTTATCATATATAAAATTATATACAAAATTAACACACTTATCTTAATAATGTGTACGTTCTATATTTAATCCCTAAAATGCCGATTAAAAATTATGCGATTCCCGCCCCAATGCCACCGCTTTAACCGTTGAACAGCGACTTGTTCGAACAGAATGGAATGTTGACCCTCCGACATCAAAATCTATCCACCATTGTTGATGCGTTTTTCATTTTGTAGGAGTCCTGATAAGTATTAAGCAAGCCAGAAACGACATTCTATTATATTCGAACACGTTGTTGCACACGTGTGGCTGATTTAAATTCCATTAACCAAAGTACACACTGCATGATTTACTGTGGCGTCCACATCTGTACCAATGAAGACAGTGTAAAAAGTTTATCGTCTACGATGGTCGAATAATTCGCGCATGTGCGGCCGATCGGACTAGACCCAAAAAATCTCGGAGAGTTTTCCAATCCACGGATGTACAATTTATTACATTCTGTTGGTAGTTCCGTAATAATAAGCCATTAATTTTGGATATTTTAAGCCCGGAAATCCTGGGCTAATTTTATCTCTTTAACAATTCACATAATCTTAATTTAAACAAGTAATATAAAAAAATGAAGTCAATTCCTTTTTTGACCAATATAGAGAAATTTTATTGTAACTACTATTTATTATAAATAGTTACAATTAATATAAATATGTATATACATAGGACAGAATCACAACATTAAGTGGTAATTAATTTTTATTAATTATCATTTAAGTATCGTATTATCATCCAAAACAATCATGTATATAAAATTTCAGTTCAACTGAGCGCACGTGAGAAAAAAACCTTTTCAAGTTTCGACACAAGTCGCCAAAAGGGTCGCTAATTCGCCAAAAATGATGCCAACTTGGCTGTATATGTAATTTTTTAAATAATTAGTTTTAATCAATTAACTTTTTAATTATAATTAAATTATTGTATTGTCATCCAAAATAATCATGTATATAAAATTTCAGCTCAATTGAGAGCTTTAAAATGTATTTTATTAACGATTGAAAATTCCACAAAGACAAATAAATAAATAAAACAAACAAATATATAGAGAGTGTGATCTAATAGTAGGAATTGAAAAAAAACTATTCAACATTAATTATATCTTTTTTTCTTTCTAGCAGAACGACACAAAAAAGGAAATCTGTCTTGTTCTACTATAATATAATATATAAATTTTGTTAAAAAATAAAAAATAATATCTAGTTACAAATTTATGCAAAGAGGCATTATATATTTTACTACTAATTTAATTACATACATTTGTTTAACGCAAACTCTTTATGTTAATTAATTTTTAATGCAACAAAGTCGTTTTGTTTTTCATAGCATTTTTAAAGATTTGAATAATTTCTTGATATCTATTCAAAGTTCCATGTTTGTTTTTTACACACACTGCTGGAAAATTATTATAATGATCATTGCAACATTATCAACGTGATTTATTGAATAACGGAAAAAATCAGTTTAAAGCAAATAAAAACAAAACTAGTTCACAGAAGCTAGTTTAAAAAGAAGAAATATATATTTCTAATAATGTCATTAATTTTACGCACATAATTTTACTGATTAACTTATATAATTCAATACAGTGTCTATTTAGGAATTTTATATAGAACTCTTTTATTTACTGAAATCTTTTCAATGTGATGTTATTGCACAACTTAAATGACAATAATTGCCTGTATAATTTATTTAACAATTACATTTAGAGCTATATGTAGCTGCTAGGTAAATTTGCAAAAAAAAAAATAAAAATAAGGCTTATAATTAAAAACATTTGATTAATGTGGGAAATGTACATTCGTCACATTCATATTAAATAAAGTATATGCCCTTTTTTTGTATGTAATTAATGCAATAATAATCGTAGAGGCTTTAACAACTTGTGAATAATATTTCATTTCTGGATTTCCCTGTCTTTGCAAATGTACGATAGTAGAAAAATATTTGTGCCAAAAATTAAGGGCTTCTTTTTTTAGAATATACTCAGATGGGGCGGGAGAAGTGGGGGGGCTACTAACGGCGGATCAAACCCCTATGTTACAATTAATGCAAATATTGAAAAAAAAAATTGACTTATTCAAATTGAAAGACTGTAATTTAAATGTATTATGTAGTTCTATTTATTTGTTCTTTTACACTTCTAGTTATTTGTTTCGCGATCTTCTTCAGTTAAATTCATCACTTCATTAATTTTGAAAAACCTGCAGCTAAGATTTTACTGGAAAATTGAATATTTAGTTCCACTGATTGTTAATAACTATCTTTGCATGAGTGCAACTTGCTTCTCACATAAAGACTTCAGTCCAGGCAATCGTTGCAATATTTTTCTTTGAGAGCTTGCAATAATGTACTATTAGTGACATTATGTGAAAAGAAGTACATGGTTGTGAATTCAGCTCGTACGACACTTATGAAATGGAAAATGCCAACTTGGCGAGTTATCTTCATAATGACATTGTTGCTTATGTACGTAATAAATTAAAAAGAGCATCACGAAAAATTACATTTATTCGGATCTTTAATCACCTTTACATGATGGACCGTAAGTCGCAATAGGTTTCGAACTTGTGACTTGACTACGCCGGCCACGAGTTTGCGATCATGATCACTGAGCTAAAGCGAGCATCCACAGCTAAATGTTCTATTTATTCCGTACAAAAAATATTCTGGATGATAAATATATATTCTATAACTTAGAAGTAATAATTACACAAATACAGGGAATACGGGCTTACAGAATCCAAAAGTATTGGCTTATCATTACGGAACTACTCATCGGAACATAATAAACTGTTCATCCATAGATTGGAAAACTCTCCGAAATTTTTGGGGTCTAGTTTGCTTGGCCGCAAGTGCGCATTCTTCGGCAATCGCAGACGATAAACTTTTTACACTGTCTTCATTGGTACAGATGGTGATGCCACAGTAAAATATGCAGTGCGTACTTTGGTTAACGGAATTTAAATCAGTAATGTCGACCTTCCTATAAATCAAAATGTATCTACCAATGGGACAGAACTTTAAAGGAGACGGGAAATTCGGTACCTCAAACTGGCATTTATCATTAAGTTTTCATGATAGAAGACACTATTGATCGTGTGCGTAGTTAGTTTTCTAGGAGTCCTAAAAGTCTATTAGGCAAGCCAGTAACGACATTCCATTCTGTTCGAAAACGTCGCTGTACAAGCGGAATTATTTGAATTCCGTTAACCAAGGCATGCACTGCATCTTTTATACTGTCGCGTCCACATCTGTACTAATGAAGTCAGTGTAAAAAGTTTATCGTCTGCAATTTCCGAAGAATTTGCGCACGTGCGGTCAATCGAACTAGATCCCCAAAAATTTTGGAGAGTTTTCCAACCCATGGATGAACTGTGTATTATATTCTGATGAGTACTTCCGAGCAATTTCTTTTGGATTCTTTAAACCCGGACATCCTGTATATGGTGTGTCACTTTGTAAATCATTTTGCTATGTTTGTATGTATTTTGTGCTATTTTTTACATTTTTTAGCATGAAATCAGGATATAATATAGATCAGGACTTCAAGACTCTTTCAATCCTTCCAAAATTTCTGGAAAAATCAGTCAGTAAAAAAATTTAATGGTACTTGTTTTTTTTTTTTAATTTCATTTTTTTAAATCAGTTTAAATACACGATTGAAAGAATAATATTACCAAATTAAATAAATCATTAATAAATAAAGGAATAAAAATGTTCTTTTATCACAGTACTTAAAATATACTTGGAATACTCCTTACGATTTTTAAAAATCTTTTTATGCGTATGAAAAAGGAAAAAAATAAGAGAAGAAACTCTTGATGAAGACAACGCGGAGAAAATCATTGTTTACACTTACATTTCTAAAAGATGCTTAAATCTTTACCTTACATCCGATTTTTTTATTACTGTTTACCTGAAAATTTAGATAAATAAAATAAAATAACCATTTCAAATCAAATAAGCAAAATTTAGGAACAATTAAAATGATCCAGAAAATTTTGTTTTCAAAGCAAAACTCTTATTGGTTTAAAGAATATTCCGTCAAATTATTTCTCCTTTAATAAGTTCGTCTCCGAAAAGTACATACTTGCAATTTTATTTTCAATAAATTTTTATTCAAAAAACATTTACCCTTAACTTTCTTTCCTCAAAAGTGGTTTCAAAAAATTGTGAAACGCTGCGGTAATAAAAAAAAGAGACAGAGAAGATTTTCTAGAAATTTCGGTAATTGTGTTGAATTGACAGTCTAATTTTTATTGTGATTGTTGTTTCTGAAGCTTCAAGGTAATTAACGTACTTTCCTTATCTTTATACACTTTTGACGATATATTTATCGTCGCAAAAATAATTTACTTCATTTAGGAAGACTAATTATATTTTAGATAAAGCTCTCCTTCCGTTTCAACTTTTTACCTCAAAGCCTATTGTTTAGCATTCATTTCAAGATTATCGGTCTAGTATCAACATTCTTACATACGATAAGCGATTAAACAGCTGTCATTTTTATAAAAAGGAAAATCGTGTTATTTGAATGAAAGAATGTAGGTTTTTTATAAGTAAGAATATTTGATCCATTTAATTGTAGGTTCTATTTAAAAGAATGCATGACTCAGTATATATAGAATGTAATCGGTTTTTTTTATTGCATATGCATATTCTTATTCTTATAACAAAACATTAACCATCAAAGAATGTAGAATGTTTTATGTAATAGGAAATGATATAGTGAAACAAGTAATATAAAAATAATTTTTAAGTCAATTCCTACTTAGGTCAACAACAAAAAAAATTAATTTTAATTACTTTATACTAAACAGCTACAATTAATATAAATATGTATATACATATGTGACAGAATTACACTATTAAGGCTGTCTTCGATTAATGTTAAAGAATAGGACCCTAATTTGGAACATTTTTTCAGATATAAAAGAAATGAAAAATTAATATGATATTCTGGCTACACTATCCGTTAGAGAGCAGCATTGTTTAATATTCTTCCCCTTTTTAACCGAGTTAATTCATTTTTTCTGGTGTAAAATGTGTTTCGCGTTTTTTCTCCTATACCGTAATGTTACATGGGCTATGCCTTCACGTAGTATAACGAGAAAAAAAAGGTATTCATTGAATATTTTGGAATTTTTAAAAACACTATATTGTTAACAGAGGTATGATTTATTTCTAATTTCCATGGAAGTTGAGGCATTTTTCTGTCTGAAAATGTGCTTCGCGTTTAGTTCAAGCTCTTGTACTTTTACCGAAGACAGCCTTAAGTGACAAAATAGAAAGCGATTTTCCTAGCAAATTTTCCATTTTCCTTTCTATATTATGATGTTGAATTATTTTTTTTTGTTTATTATATTTATTCATTAATTAAATTTAGTTATTCTAATAAAATATTATGGTAAAAACGAAATCACATTCTCAAAAATTGGGCCATCCCAGGTGGGAATCGAACCGATGCCCTTTGGATTCGAAGTCCAACGCGCTATCCATTGTGCTAAAGGGACACAAAGAACGGTTTTCCTTTCTATATATGCTGTTGGACTATTATTTTTGTTTGTTAATATTTATTCATTTTCTTAATTTAATTAATGAATTAATATTTGAAAAAAAAACTGTATTAGCATCAAGTATCATCCACTACAAGTTTTAAAAAATGTATTTCAACTCGAATGGATGAGGACAAATTATTTTATAAACAATTGAAAACTTGAACAAGATATATATATATATATATTGGGAGAAAGTGAACTCTAAATAGTAGGAACTAAATAAAATATCTATACTACCAAATAGAATTTGAATTTAAACAGTTTTCAATGCAAGATGTACTTATGCAGCATAAAATATTTTTAGGTTTTCAGGCATTTAATAAGACACGGCTTTAATGAAACGCAAATTTAATCAAATATCCCCAAATGTAACCAAGCTCGCATCAAATTTACCTTTAGAAACACAAGCGTGAGCTTTCAATTCTCTCAGCAGTGGTTGAATAATTGGAAATGAGGAAATAATTATCTGTATGAGACAAGTGCGCTCTGAAGGAGTTCCTCTTTTCGAATCTAATTTTGAATCCAAACTTCAACTGACGTGTATGTTTTGAGAATAACTAGAAAGGTTGATTCTTTAATGTACAGAGAAATACCCTTTACTCCGAAATCACTTAAAACGAAATAATACAACGATTCCGACAAACTACTATGTATTTCCTCGAATTTTTTTTTCTCTTAACAGAAAACGAAAATCTCTTTAAACGAAAAGATTTCCTTTTTTGGAAATCAACAAAATACGAAAAATACCAGCCGAAATTGAAATGTCCTGTTTTATCCTACAAAAAAATTCATTGTAGCAGGGGATGATATTTTATGCTCAGCTCCAATTATATGGCAGACAAAGACTTTAAAAGTTCGTTCAAAGCTAAAAAAAATATCATTGATGCAGATTCTAAAGATGCAAATGAAATGAATAATGTAGCTCTCGTTCCCACACCATCCGATATGAGGAAAAGTATGCGCAATTATTTAAACTCATATTCCAATTGGAAAATGAATAACAAAATGGAGGAAATTGAACGATTTGTTGACAATTTGATGCTAAAAAACAATGCAAATATATATATATACTATATTTATGAGTTCATTTTCCGAAAACTCAATAAATGTGTGCTTTGTTTTTCCAAATCCTTGAAAATTTTATATTAAATTCCATTGTGAATGTTTTTGTTTCGTGTACTTTTGTATTAAATACATGCATATATACTTATCTATATAAACTGTACTCTAATAATCATATATTTGTTGAATAAATGTTTCCTTATGCAATATCTAATAACACGAAAAAGTATTTCAGCCCCCTCAGTTTCATAATAAACGATTTTCTCTGTACCAGATTATCCTATATCTGGAGATTCTTAGAAAAATGCATTTAATTTTTATTATTTTATAATAATATTTAAACTCCTTGCTATCGCATTTGCTGTATCCATTCTTCTTTGAATTTCAATTTAGGTGAAATTGTAGTTATTTAAATAGTCACTGATCATTTGAAAATTTTCAGGAATTGGTCAAGTTTTGGCAATAAGAAATTAGAAATTTGTTTTTACACATTTTCCTAATCGAAACTTGCAATTCAAAACTTTTTTTAGATAAATCAGGGATGGAAAAACTGAAACATATGCTTTTTACTTCTTCAGTTTCCAAACTGTTACAAACAAGTTACTCCATTGTAGAAACTTTTTGAAACGAAGTAGTTTTGATCCACTTTCTCTAACCAAGATTTTTGAAAATTTTGTACGATATTTATTTATTATACTACTTCCTCATATCTCCATTTATTATTTTTTGTATTTATTTTTTCTAAATAAAATTAGATATCTTTAATGAAAATACTCGTTGGTAAGCCAGAATATCATGTGCGTTTCATGTACGATTCTGTATTGATCTCAAAAGGCAGCTCCTTAATGTGTTTTTTTCTTCTCCTTTTACGACTTGTTTTATTACGGTTATTTTACGTTAAGGCCCCATTATATCTTTCAAATACAAGTTAAATACATTTTAAGTACTATAAAAGTCAAAGCGCTGCATTAATTTTCTTTAGAAAAAAAGTGCCTCGAAAGCTCAATGCTGAATGTGAATAAAACCTCGGTAAAAATTTTTGACCTGCTCTCAATGAACATTTTCTGTTTTTACAAAAATTGCAACAAAGTAAAATTGTGACATACATTTATTTATTTGTTTCTGCCTAGCATTAAACCTAATTAGTGTAGTATGAATTTGCTTATTCCATTAGGCTTAGCTGAGCTAGCATCCAAACATTTCAATTAGTCTAATCAAAATATACCGACTGTTGCCAATCGGGTAATATGAAGAAGGTTACAAGAAATTGTTTCCAGATTTACAAATATAAATACAGTTAGATTACATAAAATACAAAATATAGTTAATTAAAAATGATTAAATGTAAATTCATTTTAAAAATTATTTTTCAAATTATAATGTTCTATAATTTTATAACATTTTTATTTGTTCCTTGATTACTTTTCAAAATATAATGTTCTATAATATTATTATATTTTTCTTTGTTGAGTTGAATAATATTTGTCTAAACAAATTCATGAAATGAAAGAACGAGAAACTGTCAAATATGTAGAATAAAGTAAATCTGAACTATATAAACAAGAGTAACAAAAGATAGTATGTCTACAATGTTAACACAAAAGATTCATTCATTTTAAAAAAGGATTTATTTGCAAAAGTACTATACATACGCACATGAAAGATGTATGAAAAAAGACCCATAGACACTCGCCAAGTTTATGCGCCCTCTATAAATGTTCAGTATGTGCTGTGACGTTTTCGTATCACACTGAAGCTGAAGAACAGGTTTATTTTTGTGGATAGCATAACACCGTTCTTTTGCACACGGGCACCCCTAAATACTGTAAGGTTCTGTCCTCTGATATCACCCCTGCAACTTTTGACCGTGAGAAAAACCCGAAGAACCGAAACCCCAGCGTATACTTCGAGGATAACAGAGTGACTGCTCCCACCCCAACAGTGGTGAAGACAATCCATTGAAAACACCCAAAAGAGAACGGTTGTGTTGCCTCATTTCTCATATATTCTGAGCTAATGAAACAATTAATATTATGAATAACTCCAATGTGAATATATATACTGTAATTAATAGCAGTGAACCGCCAAGCCAGTATGGGGGATATGACCCTCATAACCGAATGATTTGTGTTCGAATCCCGAGTAAGGCATGGTTGTATCTTCTTCGGGAAAAGAAGTCGGACTTTCACCTATAATGGATCCTCATCTCGACTGGAAAGCAACGCGCCCCTTCTGTTATATGCTGGGATCATCATTCGTAATAAATGTCTATGTTCTTCTGTTTGTATTGTATGTTTCTGTTCTTCCATTCGTATTTCATATGTATCCCTGTATAAAAAACGCATGACAAGAACAACAACAATAGCTGTGGCCGTGGGTAGCCTAGTGGTTAGAGCACTAGACTCCGGACCGGAAGGCCCGGATATCAACCTGGTGGCGAAATATTTGTCCTCCATTGGTTCCTGCATGTCAACGCAACATTTTGGTGAGTTTCTGTGTTCATCTCTCTCATGTGTGAACGTATAATACTTTTCAAAACATTACTTTTCAAAACGAATGATTCATTTATGCTAGTCCAGCATAATTAATAAAACGCAAAAGCAAATTTTGGTCAATTTATAACAGATAAAAACTTTTTTAAATCACAAGAGCATTAAAAAAGTAAAATATAAGTCACTTTTGAAATAAAAAATTAAAGCACAGTGGAATAAGTTTAACACGAAGACGCTTAATACGAAATATCGGTTAACACGAAATGGTCCCGACAAACTACAATGTATTTTTTTCTCTTAACAAGAAATTAAAATAGCTTCACTCGAAAGGATTTTCCTTCTGCGATTGAACAAAGTATAGAAAACAACAACCGAAGATACAGCCAACTATTGTATCATCGAAAAGGCCTTTAGGAGCATATGATGATAATCTGTGTACAGTTTGTTCAAAGCTAAAAAAATATCAGTAATGCAGATTCCGACGAAAAAAATGCAATGAATAATGCAGCTTCTGTTCGCACATCATTCGAAATGAGGAACATCATGAAAAGCATGCGCAGTTATTTAGATTTGCATTCGGTTGTGAAATAATTAACGAAATTGACGATATCGAACAATTTGCTGACAATTTGATGCTAAAAAGGACAATGCAAAGAAAAAAATATCAGATTAATTTCCAAAAACTAGTAAATCTTTTGTTCTTTAAAAAAATTGAAAAAATGTATTACATATTTTTAAGTTCTTGAGAATGTTTTTCTTTGTAGGTTTTTATTAAAATATGCATGTATACATATCTATAAAACAAACTCTAATAAACTTAGTTTTGTTAACATGTGTTTTTTTTTTTTTTTTTTGTTTGTTTTTTTGAAGTATTCTTTATTACAAAATTCTTTTAACACTAAAAGATATTTCAGTCTCTTTCAGTATCTTGTTCAGCGGTTTTCTCTTGACTCATAAAAATCAGATCAAGTACTAATACCATGGCTAAAGCAATGAAATATCGGAATTTAACATATTTGAGACAGGGCAATAATGCATGAGAACTATAAATCTATCTATGCATGTAACTAGCAATATATGCCGGATATATTCCGTGCTTAATCGGCTCTTCTCTAAATCACAGTGAAATGATATGACTTTGCATCTTAATAAGTCTGTGAATCATGAAACTAGAGAAGATAAATGTCGAGTGTAATTTTAAAACCAGTCACAAACTTTTCAGTATCATTAAGGTTCATAAAGTTTGATGACTTAAAATAAATCTTCAACAGAGTGTCCTCCTAAAATGACATATTGTTAAAGTCTTGTTAAATATTTTTAAATTCATGGGGAATCACATAATGATGAAGATTTTGACAGGGTTGGAGGATGCATGTTTAACATTTGTTTTCAAAATAGTGAAGCCTTACATTAAATTAAGTATTAAGTAAGTAAAGTTTTTACTTTTATTTAAATATCATAGGTCATGGTTTTGATAATTTATAAGAACTTTTACTTACTGAAGTGATGAATTACATAAAATAAATAAGTAACATATATATATATATATATATATATATAATAATAATAATAATAATAAAAGAGACATTCTAAGGCAATATTTTTAAATCTTTCTAATGATGGTATGAAATAATTGATATGATAAAAGAAAAGGGCTTAGAATCTGATTCCATTTAAGCATGGCATAATTTTTCAAATTCTATTGGAATTTAACTATCTTCTAATCAAGAAATCTTCTTAAAAAAAATCACATAGAATAATAATTAACGGGACACAGTATGATACAACTGACAAAAATCGGTCAAAAAATAAAATCTAATTTTTTTAGCCTAAATTATTCTTTATATATATTTATTTCTTTAACCTCAAAAAATTTGAAAGCTCGAAACTTAAGAAACACAGAATTATTATAGCTTTTATGTTGGTTTTTATTCACATTCCTATGGAAAATCAAAACTTTAAACCGACTTATCTCAGAAAGATAAAAGAAGTAGTTTGTCTTCATTTAAAATGCCAAGGCTTCTTTTCTATTGTGCCTAATGCTTTGATTTTCTTACCTATTACTAGTAATACCTGCAACAAAAGTTGGCATGCATTTTTGATCAAATCAATACTTATTTTTTTTTAAAAATAATTGAACTCAGAATTTATACTTTTTTTAAGAAATTTTCAATAAGCATTCATAAAAAGAAGTATTGTACGAATATAAATCATGTTATTGCAAAACCCATAAAACTTTTGTTATACGTAGTATGATGTACTTGTAAATCATATTTCATGCGTGTACGTAAACTTTTGTAGGAGGATTAGCCTTTTATAATCCCTTCACAAATTTTAAGCTTTTTAATTAAAAAATTAAATGGTTAGCTTTTTATGAAATTTTAAGCATAAAATCTGTTCTACATAGTATATGGACATGGAAGAAAACCAAAAATAATTTGTAAATTCCTTAAATTAAAAATTTTAGTGTAAATCGTACCATGTCCTCTAAATACGTGTAAAAACTGCATTAATTTAAAATTAAGGTATCTTGTATTTCAAAAATACTTGTTACTTCTTTTTTAAATAGGGATAAATTAAATGTTATCAACGACCGAAATAGCACACCTCAAATATCTGAATACTCCAGGAAAACAATGTAGAAGATGTTGACATAGCAACCAAATACGTAAATTACGTATAATTTACATCAGGGGAACTCAACGTTTTTTTTTCTTCTTTTTTTGTACCTGGCCGCAGCCATGAGATAACTATTTCACATGGGCCAGGACATGCTTAATGGGGGGGGGGGGGCGCAACATTTTAAGAACAAGATAACATAGGAAACTTAAAATGCAGGGAATGATCAAAATATTAAAACTCCAAATTTGCTTTTTTGAATTGCTATTTTTTATATTTTTTTTATTTTTTTCACTGAATTTATCCATTAAATTTGTGAAGCACGCACTCACACACATTTCAGAAACACTCCTTCATAATTTCTGCATCAAAAAACGATTTCATATGA
>BMAV01004477.1:0-23211 GCA_019973955.1 Trichonephila inaurata madagascariensis | reverse complement strand
GAACAAGATAACATAGGAAACTTAAAATGCAGGGAATAATCAAAATATTAAAACTCCAAATTTGCTTTTTTGAATAGCTATTTTTTATAATTTTTTTTTTTTATTTTTTTCACTGAATTTATCCATTAAATTTGAGAAGCACGCACTCACACACATTTAAGAAACACTCCTTCATAATTTCTGCATCAAAAAACGATTTCATATGATTGCCAATAATATAACTAATTTCATAGGATGCATTTGTTACCGCTGTGGCATTACCATTCATACTTTGTTGTTGTTGCCAAGATTATTAAAGAAAGCCTATTCATCGCCTCTTGAAAGAGATCTTCGAAGAAAAGTGTCGTTGAACGATTCGTAATTATTGGTATTTTTAAGTACAACTTTCACGATAAATAAAACAATTACGGATCCATGTTTGTTTTTCACTACAAAAGAGTTTACTTCCCAATCGTCTTGAAAAAACCTACTTTCTTCAAACAGTTTTCGCTTGCTAGACATGAGAGGTAGTAAAAAAATAGTTCCACTCATAAAATAGTCGATACTCCATTGTTATTTGTTATCACTAACCTTTGCAGTGGCAAGTAGAAAAAGAATCAATTCGTAAAATTGATATATTTGATTTCATGACTGAAAGAATTTCTCGCCAAATTTTTAATACTTTGTTCTAAAATAAAATAATTTCTCAAAGCAATGGGCCATCACCGGGCCACTTAAAAAGTCTCAGTAGGCCGCAGGTTGAGTATCGATGGTCTACAGAATAGTCCAATTAATCCACATAATTTACACTATTCAATGGCCTTTCAGTTCTTACGGATTCTTTTAGTCTGTTTCAAAAACCTTCTTTAATAGAGTACAAATTTACCAACCAACCAGTATAGTATTTAGTGACACTGATTGCTGTGCCCCAGGGCCTGAGTTAGAGTCTTGGAGAAAGTATCGATATTTGTAAATGTATAGTGCCTTCGCGGCAGGGAGTTACTTTAAATGGCCGTCCAGCCGCATGTCCTCGGGTGCGGTTGGTGGAAGAGGAAGAGAGATGGGAGATGGGAGGCCTCTGAAGAACCACAGGTTGTTCTACCTCAAAATTTGTGTGGAACCGAC
Source organism: Trichonephila inaurata madagascariensis (assembly GCA_019973955.1). NCBI lineage: Eukaryota > Metazoa > Arthropoda > Arachnida > Araneae > Nephilidae > Trichonephila > Trichonephila inaurata. Next base: position 22,107 of record BMAV01004477.1, on the reverse strand, counting down.
TTAAGTCGTGCTATCATCTGATTGGTGCACAAAGGTACGGATAACGACAAGTGTACAATTAGCCCCTTACTACGATTAAATTCGTGCGACACAATGTGATGTTACTGATGTGATGACATAAATAACAACACAACAATATATATATATATATATTGTTGTGTTGTTATATATATATATATATATGTGTGTGTGTGTGTTACATTTTCAAAAGAAAACGAGCCAAATCATACTGTCACCTGCATGGTACTCAAAGCTACTGTTAACGACATGCGTACAAATTTGCCCTTTGATGCGATGGATTTCACAGGCCTCCAACTGACACCATCATGCAGGTGGCATTAGTAACAACAACTATATCTTTATTCGTCGAAATATTACCTCAATTGTATTTCTACTGCCTTGCAATTTTTACCTAACTATCATTTAATTATAACTATATGTCTGTGATAGATATTATCAGACATACGCTAACATGTTTGAATCAAAAGTTTCAGTCAATAATGTTTCTTTTTTACATGTAATACTCACTTGAGGAACTTAAATAATATTTTACAATTTTGCCTTCCGAAATTTAGTACAGTAATTATAATAATTTTGTAATAGAAAATTAATAATTTAATAGTATTCATATTATGTGTCTCTTACATTTGTAAATATATGTTTCCTTGATAAATTTATTCTTTTAATTTTGGAAAATAAATGTTTCTTCTTTAACAAAAATGTTTTTTATAGATATTTTGTGTGCTTCTGAAAAATAATCTGCAGTATCTTATCTAACTGTATCTATAACAAAAACAAACTTACTCAGCTTATAAAAAATTGGCTTTTGGTGTAGCATAAGTTACCTAGAGAAAACTTGACTTTATCCGTGATTATTTTTGCGGCATTTCTTGTAACATTATTATGCGTGTTTTTCGTTTTCAAAGATCGGAGCATAAAATTGAGCTTATAGTTATCATAGGAAAAAATATATTTAAGCTTATCAATTTTGCTTACTCCGAATATTTATGGGAAATTCTCAAATTACACAATAAATTTTAAAATAAAATGGAAAATATTCTTGTATTATTTTAAAGTATTAAATGTTCGAAATTTTTACCTCCTAACTTCTTTTAAACAACCGTAAATGTTTGCGTATAACGCGCTCCTGTACTTTCAAAGTGCATTTTTTAATTTTTAAGTATATTCGCTAAAGAACACTCACCACGTTTTTACGAAGAAATGTCAACTGTACACGAGTAATGATGTTAGGTTTTGAAGTTCTTTATTTGAGATATTATTCCAAGATTTAGTAAAAATTGTATACTTCTAGAACTGAGGCCCTTTAAGTTAATAAGGAATTTCATTTCTTTTAAATAAACAGTATTTCGATCTATGTAGAAGTTTAACTTTTTTCTACGTTTAATCCTTTTTTTTTAAAGATCTTATTTTTTTTATACCAGGCGTATTACTGGCACCCATACATTTTGATCCTATTTTATGCGTTCAAAGTGCACGTGGTACACCAGATTTAACGGTAATCGAAAATGTAATCGAACTGCTCCAAGATATTGCTGAAACAGTGGAAGAAATCAATTTACCAAGTTACTCGTGACTTATCAAGGTAACATTTTTAAAAAGATGCTGTGCTTGGGTTCGTGTAGAAAGCAAAAGGAATCAAACTTTTAATTCATTTCTTTGTTTAGAAAAATAGTAGGATAATATAAAGAAACTTTGAGATAAATCTCCTGCTACAATTATTGCTTTTGTCTTGAATTTATTAATATCATAAATTCTTGCCAAATAATCTAACAAGGAGAGGGCACGACTAAGGAAATTCTTTTGGGGACGATATTTTGTGTAACAGTAGTAATGCTATAGGGTATTCAAACCCAAAGTAATTCCGCCGAATGGCCAGTCAATTCCGAGAAAACAGCGTTTCAAATTCATACTAAGCTTATATACAAGTTATTTTCTCCATGATACAACGTCGCCGTGGCATGATCATCAGCGTATCGAAGTACTATCCAATGGACCGGGGCTCGATTCGCGCGAGCGCTAACTTTGTTTTTATTGTTTTCTCTCCAATTTATTTTCAGAATTAAATAATTTTATTTTTTTAAAAAAAATTCATTGATTATTAAATGATATTCTACATAATTATAGTAACTATTTTACTTTTTTAAAACACAAAACAATTAATAGTTATGATAATAATACTTATAAATAAAAAGTGAAAATAAATTAAATAATAATAAATAAAGTTAAATAAATATAAATAAAAAGTAAAAATAAATTATATTATAATAAATAAAGTTAATTAAATATAAGTAAAAAGTTAAGTTTGTCTTACATATTTTTTTTTATTACATACAGGAGCCTGAGTGTGATAATTATCATAAAAACAATATCTTTATTCACAGACATCTCCACTATAAAATATTCAAACTATTTATATTATATCTGATCTATGTAAAATAATATATATCGAAACACTACAAACTCTTTTAAAAATCCAGAAATAAACTAACAAGGTTATATTGTAAATCAAAATCCGTTATCATACTGGTTTCTCATTTTACTGGAACATTCTTTGTTTTTAAAAGAATTCTTTGTTCTTAAAAGAAAAACACCTGCTCTTTAAAAGCAGCTGCCTTTCTCTTGAACAAAATCGTTTTGATAAAAACAGAAGTAAAATTGTACGGCAATTTAGATATAAGAAATAATTTTAAAAATAAAGTTTATCAGATTTTAATCAGAGAAGTAATTGTAGTTATACCATATATTAGTTGTTTTTGTGTTTTAAAAAAGTAAAATAGTTACTATAATTATATAGAATATCATTTAAAAATCAATCAGTCTTTTTTAAAAAATAAAATTATTGAATTCTGAAAATAAATTGGAGAGGAAAAAATAAAAACGAAGTTGGCGCTCGCGCGAGAATCGAACCCAAGTCCATTGGATAGTAAACCGATACGCTGACGATAGTGGCATGGCGACGTTGCATCAGGGAGAAAATAACTTGTATATTCGCTTAGAATGAATTTCGAATACTGTTTTCTCGGAATTGACTGGCCATTCGGTGGAATTACATTGGAGTTTGAATACCCTATAGCAGTACTATTGTTACACAAAATCTCGTCCCCAAATGAATTTTCTTAGTTGTGCCTTCCCTTTGTAAGTAATTAATTTTCATGAAACTTAAAGTGAATTAAGATAAAAAATACATTAAATATAATTTCAAGGACAATAGATAAATGAATAATAAAGATTTTAATTTACACTTAAAATTTAAGTGCAAAACAAAACAGAAAATCCTTATCAAAGTTTTTTTGGTTAAGAAATGTGTTTGATTGTGTCTTTTATAACTAGGTTATACCCACCCACATTCTATATTGACGCTGACTGCTTTGTCGTAGGGCCTAGATTCGAATCTCGTACATAGCACCAGTGTTTGTAAAAGTATAGTGCTTTCGCAGCATGGGAGCACTCTAAATATTCGACAAGCTGCAAGTCCTCTCGTGAGGTCGGCGAAAGAGGAAGAGAAGTGGCATGTCCTGATTCCTCTTCCAGGTTGTTCTCTCTCAAAATTGGGGTTGAACCGAGTCAAAAAGTACTATTTCTTGCATGGTGCTTAAAGCTACGACTAACGTATGCGTACAACTATCGTTTTGCCTTGATTAATTTAGGGGGCCTTCATCTGAGTCCGTCGATCAGGTGGAATAAGCAACAACAACGTAAATAGTTTATTCAGTGTGACACATATTAAGCATTATTTATAATATTTAAATATAATTTAAAACGTGTAACGTTTTTTTTTTGTCCTCACTTCTAATCTTTAATACATAACAGTTTTAGTTTTTTTTTTTTTTTGTAGCGAATGACTTTTTACTGGAAACTATATTCCAAAATGATACCATAAACATCGCTTCAATTGACTCAGCAATCAATACATATAGTGTATTTGATTTACATAGCCGTGACTCAGCTTTCTGTATAAGACCTGAATTTCATCATCGGAGGAAATATTAAACACTACATTAGGGATTTGAACACTAGAATTTTGCTCTTGCCATTGGTGACTTTTTTCAAAATAATTGTAAAATGTCGGGTTGTAACCCAATAAAGAGGGAGGATGAATACCATGCTCAAACTTATCTGGTGTAACTATCTGTTGATACTATCTTTCGGAAATGTTATATAAAATTATCCGTAAGCATATTTAAACTTGAAACAATTTGTTCATAGTTATGATACTTAAGTTAAGCTTCCCGGTGGACTGGTAAGGGATAATCCACATTTTGATGACATTAAACTTTTGAGGGAGAGCTCAATTTCCCTTGGAATAAAATAAGCATGCTACCAAACCGACAAACTTTCAGGGTATGTTGAGAATGCAAGGGGTATTCAGAATCCCATAGGAATGCATGGTTACAAATGCCTTAGTTGCGTGCTGTGGTGCACAGAAGCAGAGAAAAAGAACAGAGACAGCAGCACATTAATAGAACAGAAAACATTTTATTGAAAGTTTGCACTACAACAGGTATTTGAATTTACTACCAGCATTCGCCTGGCATTCTTGATAGCGTCATTGCTCGGAATTCCTCACGTTCTGGAAGATTCATGGCATTTCACGTGTCCTCCCTGCAGTTACAGATATTCGAGCGATGAGGTCTTCAACTGTGTGTGAAGAAACGAGTGACTAGTACACCAAAAAGAACTAGTTATTCGATAGAAAAACAGTTTCAGGTCACCTTCGATTCACACTTGCGAAGGACATGTGATGTGAAACACGTTTATTTGGGTAACGTTCTTGGCACAGCCGCCGAGCAGCGTACCCTTTACAGTTCGTATTTCCATAAACTATCAGCATGTCGGAAGTTCCACGTTTCAATACGAGTTTATCCTACTACCTTGGGTAACGTATCTCAAATAATCCAACTTCCAGCAGGACTGGTGCTCAAGAAACCTTGTACTTAGTGCCATCTATATACGACTAGATTCTCTGGAGAAATCTACCAGAATGAAAGGAATTCCTTGCAACGCCACTGTCAGACTTTCTAGACGACTTCTAGTCGTAATTTTGAACGCATGTTGTAGTACAACCTTTCAATAAAATGTTTTCTGTCCCATTAATGTGTTGTTGTTTCTGTTCTTTTTCTCTGCTTCTTTGCATCATTGTTTACTGCTACGATATTGAGGACCCTGCATTTCTATGTGATTCCAAATCATCTCTGTATCGCCTGCATACCCTGCAAGTTTTCAGGTCTGGTAGTAACTTCCACAGATTTGGTGTTCACGAAAACTTGCGTTCAGTGCCATCTACGACAAGACCGCCTGGAGGAATCTTTCAGAACGTAAGAAATTTCATGCAGCTTTGCTGTTAAACTTTCCAGACGACTGCTGGTCATAGTTTTAAGCACTTATTGTAGTACAACCGTTTAATAAAATGTTTTCTGTCCCATTAATGTGTTGCTGTTTCCGTCCTTTTTCTTTTTTTCATTGCGTGATAGCTCGCAACTAGGGTATTTGTGACTTTGCATTACTGCATGATTATGAATCGTCTATGTACTACCTATACAAGCCTTGCAAGTTTGTCAGTCTAGTATCGAATCACCCTCAAAATATAATTTACTATTTAATAACGTTGAACTTCGAAGCTACACTAGTGATACTGGGGTTTAAGGGGTGTTAAATTCTTCTAGAGGGCTGAAAATGTAAACAATTCTCAAACAGGTATAATTCTTTTAAATATAAATTTAATAATTTGAATCTTTTACACATTATTTACAAAGGATTATGGATTTAAAAAATACACAATGTTTTTGAAATATAATCACAATTTTAAAAACTATGAGCATATGAAAACAAGAAATAATTCTGAAATAAACATTAAGTAATTTTTGCATTGCGCATGCTATTTTCAAAAATAGTAGCCTCTGATGTGTATAAGACAGCATAGAATATAAAATTTATCATACTCTTTAAAACCCTACATCATTTAAGAATAATATATCTTTTGTATTTCAAAATATTTGAAAAATATTAAGAATTTTTTTAAAAAATTGGAAAATGTATTTTTTTTAATATTTTTTTAAAAATTCTGATAACTTATTAACTTAAAAATATAACTTATAAAAATACTACAGTGTAATAAGGATACATTTAACTTTATAAATCAACTTATAAGCTAGTATATAATTAAAGCTACTATTTTAGACAATAGCATGCGCAACTTAAAACTTAATCAATATTTCTTATAGATATGTTTCTTATTTTCGTATGGTTATAATTTTTAAAAATTATGATTATATTTTAAACATTTTACACTTTTCTGAAGTCCCATTCCTTTATAAATAATGTGTAAAAGATTCGAATTATTTAATTTAAATTTAAAAGAAGTATGCCTGTTTGAAAATTGTTTAGATTCTTAGATCTCTAGAGAAATTTAACACCATGAATGACTTTCGTGTTGAAATATCACTCCCTAAACTTTCAAACCATGACAAAGTGAGAAATTCCATGGATTCAACGTGTATGAGCTCTTTCGTACGGTCATTTTACAGGGGCTGCTGTTGCTTCTATTGAATCGAAACCAGGATTCAACATCACCGATTTTTCAGTCTCTGACAATGAAACCTTGACTATTTCAGTCAGTGACGGATAGAAAACGAATGTTTGTTAGTACTTAGTCGTAACATAATTTCTATAATAATTTTATAATCAACTTTTAAAACTAAACTAATACCTACTATTATATTGATAAAACATTGAAAAAATAACAGTTTGAAAAAAAATTATAGCAATTCCGTATCTATAAATCATAGCTTCATAATCATTTCGTAATGTATTGATAATGAAATTTGTTAGATATTTTTTAGTGTAGAAAAAAACTCCTTTTCCAACAAAACCTAAATCAAAATGTTTCTAAATTAAGTTGAACACGTCAATTATATGTTATCTCTTCCATTTCTTTAAAGCAGCTACAGTTATAGCTGAAGTTGTCAAATAATTGAAAACTGTTTATGTCACGCTTTATGCATTTACTTACTAAATGGTAACGAATATTTTCTGTCGGATTTTTAAGTAAACATTTTTTCTCGTTTTATCTCATTGTGTGATACTATGCACTTTAAAATTCATACGCACATTATAGATTTTAGGAAAGCAATGCTCGCTTTGAATATACTAACAATTTAATATATCAATTAAAGTTTCTTAAAGTGGCCACGATAATCTAGTGGCAAAGGTAACAGACTCATAGTCCACGCGTCATGAGTTCGAACCTAGAACCACTGAAGACCATCTGTGCAGAGGGGGCCGATGCGCATTAAATATGTCAAGACTCAATGTGGTGTAGTTGTTTGGAGAGGTGGCGACTCAAATGCTGTCCTGATCTTCTTGTTCAAGGCTTAAAATTAGAAGATCCGTCACCAATAGCCCTCGAGTTGTTTTATAGTGCGACGTTGCATAGTATACTTTTCCTGGATTTTTGCGACGTTAATATTCACTCACTCACTCAATATTTATTAAATTCAGGTTTATTAGACTACAGGAAAAACTTAATAGTGTGTAAATTATAAATGCCGTCATATGTAGTATTACAGCTCAAAATCCAGGAATTTATTTGTGTTTTAGGCATATCGCTCAATCGTAATGGTTTAATTACTGCGTGTTAGCATGCAGCAAATATTTGCGTGAACAAAAAATGAAAATTTTCTTTTCCAAATATTTTTTTCACGATTTACAATAGAAGTTTTAATGAATATTTAAATTGCGATGCTTAATTTTTCTCAACCATCAAACTACCATGAGTCTAGTCACAATTTGTAGAAATATTACTGGAAAATAAACGATAAGAGCATAATTAAAAAAAAACTTTCCTTTAAGTTCGAAAAATTACATTTTTTTACTAAAACGTGTCATCAAGACCAGAAAAAATATATAAGAAAAAAAGACTCGTTTGTTCATTTTCTTTTTTTTTTTGAAAAAAATTTAATTCATCAAGGTAGAGCTGGATATACTTCAAAATAATACTAAAAATGGGATACAAGGAACGTTTGAAGAATGAATTTTATTTGAAAGTAATATTGAAAAGACCTTTAAATTATATAAGGAAACTTTATGAAAATTAATATGTTAACTATTAAATAAGAGTAGTTATATATTACACTTACGAAGTTTAATTATAAAAAGTTCCATTTTTTAATAAGACAACATGAACTGAGACGGTATTTTTAATTAAGTCGTCTGTCTGGGAATTAGAACATAGAAAAACAGACATCTGCAGCTGCATATTTTCAGGGGGGAGCAGACTTTTTTCGGAATCTCATTAATTTGTTATGAAATGCCTTTTTGCAGTAACACACTATAGATTTTTAGTTTCTATTTTCTAAGAAATGAAAACTCGCGTCCAATGTGGCTTCCCTGCGACAACACTCACCTTGCGGAAAAATTGCATTTTGCAGGTGAAGTTCGCTTCCCAGCATGAACTTGAAAATGATCTTGGAAACCATAGATGTGACCAGGATTAGAAAATTGGTGACAGGTTTAGCAAAGAACATGATGTTGCCAAGGAATCATCAAGAAGCCTCTAGGGTCATCTCTTCTAGAAATTTCCATGAGGCTGTACAAAGTTCGATATAATTTAGAGAATACAGACTCTGTTTGTGATTTGACTGCGGTAAGAGACAAATACTATCCATCTATTGACTTCCTACTAGTGGAACTGCTACAGAGAACAGTTTCTGGACAGTTGTAGAGTTTTCTTAAAACGATTGAACTCCGCACTATTTTTGAATAATCTGTTATAATATTTATTTTCTTATATACTTCGATTTGTCTCCGTGTAGTCATTTGTTAATCCTTTTGTATTAAGGTATCCGACTACGTTCGGAACCGTGATTTTGCAAAAGCGTATAAATGGATAAAATTTATGATACTTAGTGCCACTTCAATTAGAAAATGTATATAAAATTGTTTTAGGAATATTATTACAATAAAAAATTATTTAAGTACAATATTTTGACAAAAAATGAACATAGAATGACCCATTTCAAAATGTTCTCCTTTTGTAAAAAATGCTTCTATTATAATAATATTTTGCCTGTATATAGCTCAGACCTCTGCGCAGAGGCTCAAATAGAATTTATGAAATATATATCATAGAAGTGGGTTTATCCATGTTTTACGACAACAGAGGGGAGAAGTTTTAAGAAAAAAACGCAGATAATTATTTCAATAGGTTGTAACTCTAAAAATAATGTGACTTTTTCAAAACTAATAGTTGAGCCTCTGTACAGAGGTCCGAGCTATACACAGGCAAAATATTATTATAATAGAAGCATTTTTGACAAAAGAAGAACATTTTGAAAAAAGATTAGTCTAAGTTAATTTTTTGTCAAAATATTGTATTTAAGTAAATTTTTTTTGTCACAATGTGTGTCCTTAAAACAATTTTATACATGTATTCTAATCTAAGTGACACTAAATATCATGAAAATTATCCATTTATGCGCTTTTTTAAAGTAATGGTTCCGAACGTAGTCGGATACCTTAATATAAATCTGTTATTAATAAAAAAATCAGAGTCACCCGTGTGACGTTTGAGAAAATTAATGGTAGCTTGTGGAAATTAAATGTTTGGTTTACTGACGTCACAGCTATTAATTAGAGTATACACATGGTTATTGAAGCTATTCATAATATTGAGCATTTCATTAGTGTTCAGAATATATTATTTGTACAGGAATGAGACAAGACAACCCTTCTCTTCGTTTTTTTCAATGGAATTTTCTTCCTCTCCATGGTCTTGTGGGCAATTTCTTTCTCGAATTACACTTGGAGTTTCCAGCTCATAAGTGTTAAGCCGTTGGGTTTTCTCACGATCATAGCTTGCTGGGCTGATTTCAGATGAAAAGACCCCGCAATATTTAGGGGTGCATGTGTGCATAGAACGGTGTTATAAACTTAACTCGGTGGCGCGACATCCCATGAGGGACAAGGCCTACTATGCCCAACTCAGTATACGTGACCTTGGCCAGAGGTGCATGATCAGAAGTTCCGGTGAGGTGGTCAGTCTGACTCGAAAATCCCCCGACGTTATCCTATTCAACAAAAGAAAAGTTTTTTCAGCTGTGTGACACGAAAACGTCCCATCGGCTTCTTTTCCCCCGTGCAAATTTCCTAGAATTATTTTTTTTTAATTAAGAAATAAAAGCAGGAGCTATGAAATAATGTTTTAGCACATTTATCCAATTTTTTTTTAAATTTTTTTTTTAGCATATATAAACCTTTTTTTTTTTTTTTTTTTGCTTTTTCTTTTACAGAAATGTTTTGAAGAAAAATATATTTGAACTTTATAAGTATAAATTTAGGTCAATCTATTAAAAAAAATGGAAAGTGTAGTTAAAAAAAATGGTTGAATTAATGAAACAGGTGAATAGCAAACGTTGACCATATTCATTTATAAATGTAGAACTCATTTTCCAAAACATAAAAAAAAAAAACCTTGGAAACAGTTGATCAAAAATAAATGTTTAAAAAATTACTGTCATTTAGACAAGTAGTTTCCTAAGGTCCATTTTTTCTGTTCGTAGCTTGGACATTGACTATTATTGTACTCAGAAAGTTTTTAAAGGGTCTTAAAACTTTTATCACCTTTTTTTATATATATATAGTAAGACATATATTTCCTGTAACCTGATTCAGATTTACACCTTTAGAAGACCTTTTACTCAAGACGAGTTTTTAAAGGAACGCTATTATGCGTATGTGAGAGGTTTTAAGAACTCGCATAAAATCTTGCCACTTCTTTTTGCTTAAAAAAAGAAAATATTACTTAACATAAATTTAAAGTAAAGGCTTGTTATAAAGCACTAACACACTGCTATTTGAAGTGTGAAGATAGTTTTTAAGTGTACTGCAGGAAGAAATTTTTTGCAGCAATATTTTAAAACACTACATTTATTAAAACAAAGAAATGTACTTACGAAATGTATCATATGACGGGAGACGAATAAAGAAATAGAACAGTCACTATAACAATCCTGTAAAAGAAAAGAAAAACTTTTTAGAAGTTATTATAAAAAAGAAAGACGTGATTCGCAGAATTGCTCCTTACTGAATAAAAGCGGATTTATTTTAAGTGGAAAAGCTACATTAAGTGATTGTTAATGTTATGGGATCTCATAAATTTACTTTCTTGCTTTGTGAGACCGCATTAAAAAAAAATCTGTAAAATACATCTAAAAGTGCGCATCGTTTTTAAGAATATAACTATTATTAAGCTGATCAATTTTTTTAAATGAAAAGGAAGAGGGAAAATTTAAGAAAAAATTACAATGCGTGAAACATTTTATTAATTCAAACAAAAACACAAAAAACTCTTCCATATCTTTTAATTACTTAAATATGTATTTTTTATTGCTTTTCTTTTGTCAACATATCTTTTTTTAATATATCGGAAATTGTGGTGCAAGAAATATCCCTCAAATTGATTTTAATGGTAAGTGCTACAGCTAAAATATTAACATTCAATCTTGGTTTCTCACTTGTTCAAAATCATTATCAATTGAAAAAATTCTTTCGACTGTTTCATTAGTCCCAGGGCAGCGCGACATAAATTCAACAAGAATATATATATATATATATATATATATATAACTAAATTTTCATATGGGATATGCTCATTTCTTAAATAGTTAAATACTTCCACCCATCCTTTATCTGTTTTAAAATATTGATTTTCCCATAGTTCTAATTTATCAGAATTTAGATATACATTCAGTCTTCTAATTTGTTCAAGTAAACAATTATCATAAATTTTAATATCAGGCATTTCTTTTGATAAAACTCACCGCAATTTTCTATATCTTCCCAATATTTCTTATATTTGTTTCAGAATATTTTTCGACATGTAGGAAACCTGTTTGTTAAAATCTCTGCACTTCTTTGGCAAACATTTCCGTTATTCCTGAATTTGATTCTTTTCACTATGAAAGGAATAAGTTTTTTTTTTTCAAATTGTGATTTTTATTGACAGACAAAAGCATTCAAAATAAGACTAAGATCTGTAGCTGAAATACGTTCACCATCAATATTTTGAGTCTTTTTGCGGAAAATAAAGGCTTCATTATGTAAAAAATACATTAATGTCTCCAATAATTCAAACTATACAGGCACATGATACATAACAGTTAGGCATTGAATGTATGGTTACAGAGACTATATAACAGATTGGTTTTAAGATATTGAAAAGGAGGACATGTAGGAGGCCAGTTTTCGAGGAATGACAGAACCTATAAAAGAAGGTCTGTCCTTCCTTAAGGAGGACGATTGTGTACCTTACTATTATACAATTAAGTCAGAAATGAAAACGGTGTTTTAAATTTTTTTTGCAATATGAAAATAATTATTCAGATGCATTATTGCTGATATTCATTCAAATAAAAAAGTCCATCTAAAACCGACATGAAATGAAATTAAATCCTTTTTGGGTGAAAAGTGTGGAATGAAGAGTATGCGACCATAAAAAAAGTTTGAGATTTATGTAAATTTTATATACGACTGTTGGTCAAAACATAGTTTTTGTATGTGAAAAGAGCTTTTTATTAAAATGAAAACATTCATTCTGCTGAAATCAATTTCTTTCAAAAGGCCTTTCTAAATAGCAATAGAATTCTCGGACTTCTTATTTTAAATTAACATTCTTTAAACTTTTACTTGCTTTATTAAATCCCGGTGAGATGAAAATTTTTGGGAATAAATTATTTCATATACTTTCGTATCTAAATGGGATTCGTTTTGTCATTTTTCTATTGAAGAATTACTTGGGCTCGTGTTATACATTAACTGTTCACTTTTAAACTAGTTTTCCCAAGATGATTTTCTTTATTTGAATTCATATTTTACATGAAATTTAAATTATTTTCTTATTCCTTTAATAGTTTAATTAAAAGAATTTTTTTTTTTAATTTTGTGAGAAAATGGATAAATACCTTCTAGTTTAAACTCTTTCAATAAATTAAAAATATATTAAATTTGCTCTAAAAACGATTTTAAGCATCTTCTCCATTGGTAAAAGACAGATGAAATTAAGGGAAGGTTTGAATTGACACCCGCACACTTAAATACACGCGCAAGCACATTTACTCCTCCTTCAAACATATATATATATATATATATGTTTGAGGGGGGAGTAAATGTGCAATGTGTTTTTTCCTTCTTGTGTATTCGTTTCAATCCTATGCGTCATTTCGCGTGGGATCTTATCGTTGAAGGTTGAATTTTCGATTTCCAGTTTTTATTTTACATGTAAGTTTTTATCCTAATTTTTTATATATAAATTTTATTTTATTATTCCTCTCCTTGATAGATTCATTATTGTTCTATTTCTTAATTTCATTTAAATATATTATCAGGTTTTTCTTCCACGTGTTGTATTAAGCTTAACTTATCAACTTGGGTGTTTTTTTCGCCCTATTATGTCGAAAATCTCTGCTTTACGGGGAAGGTTGCATCCATAAAGCATTGCTAACTCTAATTCGCTAGCCTAATTCAGCGATAGCTTTAGAAATCATAATATGTCTCCAGTTTAGTCCAAAGACTTTTGTATCTACATTTGTGTGTCTGGTGAATTCCATTTTCTTTCTGCTTTAGCACTGTAGGTTCTAGTACTTCTTTACTTTTATTTTATTTTACTATATACATATATACTAAATACCAATAAATCTAAATAAGATAAATAGAAGTATGACTATATAGTATAGATAAGAAATAACAAAGTATCCACAATAGTACAATTGCCAACTTTCAGCTTTATTAACTAAAAATGCAGGTTTAAACATTGTTTATAGAGCAGTCAAACTTTACCAGTAATTTGATTATAATACTGGGCTACAGAGAAAGGAAATAGAACTAGGAATATGTAATTATCAGAAGAGTAAATATACTAATGCTATTATTAAATAAAATTGCAACAGGAAAAATTAATTAAAATTGCTTAGTTAAGGCAGGAAATTAAAAATGTTAGAGCATAAATTGCTTTTAAAATAATTAAATACACCCCCTACCCTCCCAAAACTCACTGCCAGTTTAACTAACCATTTTACAGCAGGATCACATACAAAGTAAAAATTTGTAAATATAATAAGAGGGATTATAAACAAAGCTTAGTATACTTAAAAACCTAAATTACTTCACAGGAAAATTTGGGAATAAAGAGCACCATCAATCTTATAGAACAAGGCTATTATAAAATAAAATACATTTACATTTATTTCATGAGTGGAGTCATTTGGTGAGTGTATACAATAAATAGTGAACGACATTTTGTTAAAAAATAGGAATATAAAAATAAATGAAACCCCAGTATATTTATTAAAATAAAATTTAAGCCTGGTTAAATTATTATTTTAAAATGTGTCATAAAACTTAAACCTATTGGAAATATATTTATAAAGAAAATTAATAGGATACTATTCAATATGTTGTTTCGATTTATGTAGTTAATAAAAATATTTCTCTTAATAGAAATTGAAATATTCGAATTCCAATAGGGCACTTTAATCGCATTAAGTTATTATCTATAACAGAGATTCCCAAACTTTTTTGCAGCATAGACCACTTGACAGGTTTTTTGGTTTGGGATAGACCCCTACTTACCTAATACTAATTTTTTACAAATTCATCAGCTTAAATGGGCGTTTGACAGCAGGTATAGAGCTGCATCCTTAAAAATATTGAAATTTTTAACTGTAGTGAAGTATAGTATTTAAAACTTAAGAAAACACGTGTTAATTAAATTAAAACTTAATTAAATTATTCACATGTGTTTTCTTAATTTTTAAACACTATTTTATGCATCAATTAAATTCAAATTTAATTAATGCATAAAATAACTGTAATAAAATAACTGAGCAACTAACAAATGTTTTTAGTGGGAAGGATGAATCTGGGGATTCAATAAAAAATTTTCAACATTTGACATCAATCTTGTCAGGCTTAACCCTAAATATTTCCTCGGTTAATAGTGCCCAATCTTTTCTTCTTTCTTTTTTTGTTTTTGGATAATGGCAAGTGCAATGAAAAACTCCTTCTCAATCAGGAAAAAAAATTAAAAACTTTCTCAAGATATTCCATAATGCGGAATAAATAACAGGTATATCTTTTCAAAGCCAAAATTATTGACATCCGTTTATAAACTTAACTTTAAGATTGTAGTTAGTGCTAGTTTCTAGTGTCTAGTTCTTGTAATCTGACTCTTTTTTTTAAGTGACCATATGAATCATATGAATTCATTGCTTATTGGGGTATTACGATAGTCAAAACATTTTCAAACCTAGTTTCAAAATCCAAGAAAAGGGCATTTAAATGTTGAACGTAGGTCACCTTTTTCCTGGCAGATTGTCCGTGTGATAATTGTGAAACTGGGAAAATTTGAGATGTCCAAAATTATACTCTTTTAGCCTAATTCTAGCACTCACAAGAAAGACTGAAATGGGGTCCTTGTTTTAAAAAAAAATTATGCTGTCACCTTGAAACTGCAAATTAACCTCATTAAATTTTGTAAATTAATTTATTAAATAGATAAGTCTCTCTATATAGTTTCCACTTGATTAAATTTTCTTTTAAAATTAAAATCACAATCTGGTTTAATGAGAGCCACTATCGTAGACCTTCATTTACACTTCATGGACCCCCAAATTATTTTTTCGCTGACGTGGACCCCTAGGAGGTCGTCGTAGACCCCTGGGGATTTATATAGATTACTTTGGGAAACACTGATCTATAATATAAAACGATGCATTTAAATAAACAGTTTTAAAAGGTTTTTTAGCGGTTTTAACTAGATCTAAGTAATTAAAATACAAATTTATATCGGGGGTAAAATTATTAATGATACTGAAATTAGTATTATTACACTTAAATAACATTAAATAGCATCCAACCCAAACCATCCCGCACTCTGACTCTTAGCCTATAATTTGAATTTAAAATCTTCACAACTTAACTCTAATTATAATTTGCCATTTCTAACCAAATTATATTTGCCTTTATATAATGCATTTTGTAGATCGACAGAGAAAGTAATTTCTCAAATTCAAAAACATTTTTCTTTTCTTTTATTTTAAAGAATTTTCGGCTATTTTCTATCTACACAAATATAATCATTTTTTTATGATACTTTAGATTAACAAGTTTAAAAATATTTTCATTAAGTTGAATTAAAAAAATATATCATTATTTTAATTAGTATGCAATGCAATTTAATTATCTTCTTACGGACAGTATGAAGATAACATGCCCACAAGAATAATGTAAGAAGAAATATTTCAAGTAATATACTTTCCCTAAGATAAGACAGAGCTTCTGGTACGAAGATCTTAACATCTGCTTTGCTTTAAGCTACTTTAATTTTTATAGAAAATGATTACAAATCTGTATCTTTGATAAAAGTAGAAATATAATTGTTATGCATGTAAATATGTTACATAATTTTAAACAATGCTACATATTTGTGATATAACACCTTAAGCGGTGAATTTGTTTGCCCAAAATGTACCAAAAATAGGCGCATTTCTTATTGCATATAAATAAGCATAATACTTAACAAAATGCGAAAATGGAAGAATTTAATTTTGATTTTCAACTTTAAAGTGTTCACGATACTTTTTATTTTATAATTGTAGAAGACAAAATTTCCTAAATCCAAGTACACACTGCATGTTATAAAGAATGTTTCACACACCTTAAAGGAATTTCTCTCCTTCCTACCAAAAAAATTTCCTTTTCGTACCTCTTTTTCAAACACTTGAGGATTTCGTATATGTGTGGATATATATTATATATGCACCATCAATTTAAAGCATAGTGTAATACTCAGCCATGCATTGCAATGGGGACAGATATTATATCGTCCTTTTTGGATAATTTTTCCATTTTCATTTCTTCTCAAGCAACAAATTCTACATTGTCTTGCCAATCCCCGTTCCTTATCAAATATTTTCAAGAATTTAAATTCCTGCCTTCAATGAAAAATTCCCGCCTTCACCACAAAGAAAATCTCAGATGAGAAGTATTTCAGTACCATGGACAAAACTGTCTCTCTTAAAAATACTAACACTAATAATCCCATTATAAGAATATGAAAAATACGTGCAAATCAAAGATAAAAGGTAGAAAATAACATTGCTCGTACGCTTTATGGGCAAACCGGTTGTGTTTAATTTTAGGTAGCCCTTACGGTGTATCGGCAAACCAGTTAAGAGGTTGAATAATATTAAATAAAACTATACAAAAAATGAGATTTCCTATTTATAAATTATTAATATTTAAATTTTTTATCCCATGCAGTAATCTTAGTTTGAAATTATGGCTATAGAATTAAATAATTCTTTCTTTTTTTTTGTATAAAAACAAAACTATGAGATATTATAGTTATGATTATAACACACTTTACTTGATAAATGTAAGAATGTATTCATATTTTGTAAATAAACATTCGTTATTTATCAATCTAGTTTATTTTTATTAATTTTATTGTACAGTTTTTTATCCATATTCAATCCTTTCAACCTTATACAAAATTAAAAAAATGCTACATATAAATATAAAATTTAATCTCATGCAGAAATTATATTCAATTTATTAAATAATTGAACGTAAAAGACTTCACCTTCAACGCGGCCTTAGTATTAATATGGAGGAGGTCACGCGCTTAGTAAATGTAGTTTGTGAATATCAATTCAATTTTCTATCTAGAGAGTTGATGTGCAGTGAATCAGAGGTCTCGTCACAACTAATTTATATTATATCAAAGGCAAACTATTTGAATACTTTCCCGTTTTAATGAACGTTGAACAGTTCGAAATATTTGCATTAGTTCACTCAGTTTCGTCACTTAATATTGCACTGATTTATAAATTAAGATATTTTTGGAGGCTTTATGTCTAATTGTTTGTGCTACGATAAACAATTTCATCCTTACTTTGCATTTACGATGTAAGCATTGTGATTTAGAAGGGCATATTGAATCCCATGACCAATGTAAAGGTGTATTGTGAGTATTCCATCCTATGAAAGAGCCTTCAAAAATGGCTCTATTCAATGAAAGTTTCATTCGCAAATATTTGTTCATTTATTTAGGTATATATCTCGTTTCCATGGGTAAAATTTAAGCTTGATGATTTCTAACATTTATTTTAATTTGTTGTTTCTTAAAGACTATCGAACAGATGACTTCATATTGAGGGTATAAAAAGGATTTAGGAAGAAAACTTTTACACCCTTATTGTTTTTTAGACGAGCGTTTTTGTGATTATTTTATTAAAGACATCAAAAAAATATTTTTCTGTTTACTTCTTATAGAATTATTTAATTTTATGCATAATTGATTGTCTTAAGCCTACTTTAAATGAAATTAATAAAAATGATGTACTGTTGATTTAAGTTATAGCAAAATTGTTTGGAATTCAAATACTCTCCTTCCGCCACATTAACTGCGATTTTCATGCCCGAGATTACCTCAGGCACAACACTAGTGCTAAAAAAAGTCCCACCCAAGTATTATGAGAGGTAATATTTGTGTAAT
Source organism: Trichonephila inaurata madagascariensis (assembly GCA_019973955.1). Taxonomy (NCBI): domain Eukaryota; kingdom Metazoa; phylum Arthropoda; class Arachnida; order Araneae; family Nephilidae; genus Trichonephila; species Trichonephila inaurata. Next base: position 3,536 of record BMAV01004477.1, on the reverse strand, counting down.
TTACTATGGATTGTCTAGATCGCAGGTGATCAAGAAGTATTATTTGATCCTACAATCCGTACACACCAGAAAAATATTATAAAAATATATTTTTGCATTTGCTAGACAAGGTACTCTGGAACTCATTTTTGCACAGTAAAAATGTAGTCAGGAAACTTATTATTTTTTAGAATTTCGAGTTCAAGTTGTAGGGCAGCTTTTAAATGAATATAATGATAGAGCTTCTGGACAAAATAATCCTGGAAAACCACATACGGTAGACAACCCTGCCCGTCTTACTGAACACGCAATTTTATGTCCCCTATTCCTTCTATTCTTGCAAGACGTTAGCCTACAAGACACTGAAAAGTTTGTTGTCGAAAAAAGGATGCAATGGGAAAAAGTTAAGGAAGGAAACACGATTCTCTAGTCTAATGATTGCGGAGTAGGTCAATACATGCAAAAGTGTTTCCAATTGTATTATACAAAACTCAATTATTGATATAGTAATAGGTATTCTCATTTTTATTTATTTTTATTTTAATTTTTAGGAAGTAAGCTTTAGAAACAAACTTTCCAGTGTCATACCGTGGGGCAGTCACTTCAAGCAAGCATGCGTTAGAGTCCAAGTATAGAGGGAGCTGCGAAAGCGCGGCTGTATAAACATGTAGTGGTACGTCCTCAGACACTCGAGAGTAAAAAGGTTAGCTGTCTGCTGCGTGTTCCCATATTGCCAAGTGTTGTAATTAGCGTTAGATGATAGTACATTGAAAAGTGTTTAATAAAGTCTTGTTACATTTGTAAAGAAGTGTGGAAGTCAATGATTTGAATAATGAGCTATTCCATCCTGACCAAAACGCGAAATCACTACGTAAGAGCGTCGGATTTGAGTGAGTCCACAACACATGCAACCTAAAAATCCTAAATATTTTATGCAATTAATTCAAAAATATTAATTTTTATCTACTAAGTATATTTTATTTTGTAATTAACATTTGGGTTTAGCAATATATATATATAGCAATAAATAAATTAAAAAGAAGACTAATAAATCCCAAAACATCTTAAGATCAAACCGAAAGAACCAAGAACATGGAACCATGACAAACCAAAAAAGAAATTTGACTAGAGTGGAAAAAACTATTATGATTTCCCGAGCTGTCACTGGTTTAGGACAGTGAAACAAGGTTAAACAGTGTTTTGTGAGATCTCAAACTTCCCCTACAGCGGAAATTTTCGACATAATAGCACAGGAGATAAACCAAGGCAAAGGCCCAAACCCACGTGGGTGAATATAACAGCAATAGAATATAGTTAGAATTTTAAATTACTATAGGAATCCTGGAGAAATAGACAAATATAAATATGTAAACAAAATATATTTGCAAAAGAGGTTAAAAATGATTAAGACCATATTTAATAATAATATAAATGAGCGAAGAAACTAGAATCTTACCCGATGTAGACAGATTCCATGAGTGTACTGACTCAATGCACAAAAAAAACAGCATAACTAAGAATAATGGCACCATCTATATATATTTCTAGTAACTAAACTTATTATAAGAATATATTAAGAAAATTATATACTATAAACTATATAGAAATGAATATGTTAAACAATAATAATTAATTAGCTATAAATTTAAAGACATATATTTATATATAAAATTAGCTGGATAAATGTATATATTTATATATATAATTCATGTAACATATTTATAACGAATATATAAAATACTAAAGAAAATGTTTAGGAAAGTAAAAATATCTGAGATTTAACAACTACACTTTCAAAAAAATACTCCGATTTATAAGCATTAACCTATAAACGATTTGAAATTAAAAGCAAAAGCCAATTAAGGTGTTTCAATCAAATTATTATCGTGGATGCAGGGACTATACAAAACTCTTAGTACTTCTTATCAAGCGAGTTTAACATTTGCATTAGTTTATGAATTGTTTGCCAGAGGGATAAATGCATCATGAGGAATGATAATGCCTTGACAAAGACAGATGATAATGTACGAGAAAGTTACAGGGATTAAACGGGGACCAATGATCAGAATCATTCGTGAGCGTTCCTTTCTTATCTCCTAAAAATAGCTCCTAAGGGATGAAAGACCACAACAGTTGTACAAGCTTAAAGATATAATAAACTCAAAAGACCCGAGGATTCTGAAAGTTAGCTGTGTAAAAAGAAAGGTTAGTTAGCACGAGATGACAGACACTTTAGTCGCATGGCTTCACTCGCAACTTCTTACAATTTCAAATTTTTATGAATCTATTTCAAGATAATGATTTAAGACATATTGCTTCACAAGTGCCTAAATTTTTAATTATAAATTAAACATACAAATGTAGAATACATAGAACTGTTTGCTAGATTTAAATGTTGTATAATATATATTAATTATAAATAGAAAAACGAATAGCTATTGTTTTGTTTTTTATTACTCATCTTCATTTTTAAGAAATTTCAATCAGAAAGGAAAAAAAACTTTTTTTTTACTATCTGGAAAGAAAAAGGAAAGAAAAAACATGTAAATAAAAAAATAATAATTAGAAGAATTAATCTATTCAAGACCTTTCAAAAGATTAATTATAAATTGTGGACATTTTTCTATTACATTTTAATATTGTATAATGATTTTTTTGGAGAGGGGAATTTTTTGTCATATTCCGCTTTGTATTTTTCATTTTAATGAGATAGTCTCACTCATTACTGTTAATTGTTCATCCTATGGCACTCTATAGGTTATTTTTTCGGTCAAGTACTTCCTCATAAAAGAGATTAATGCATTGCTAATGATCCACAGTTAATGGATCTCCAGTTGCTTCTATCTTATGAGTGGCTAACTCTGAGCTGATTAGGTTTTTTGTACATTAATAAAAACAAACACTCTCTTTTATTTCATGCTTTTCCTTACGTAAATAGCTAAACAGTCTCATTATCCTTATATTCAATTTATAAAAAAAAAATTCGAGTTTCTAAATTCTTGAGAACTATTTTAAAATTGCTCTAGAATTATACAAATCAATGCTATCAGGTTGAAATTTTCAAATATTTTATATAAAATACACTGTTGGCAACACAAAATACAACACTCAGAAATATCACAGCAAAATTCATTCGGCAAATAACATGTTACATCCTCTTATGAACTATTGACGATGACAAAATCAATAGTTAGTGTAGACGCCGTTATTGGCTATAACCGCAGCCACATGCCACGGCATAAAATCAAAGAGACGTTGGATGCATCACTGGGATACAGAAGTCCATGCTGCACAAAGTTGATCTGATGTAGCTGATCTGGTGTGTGTGGGGGGGGGGTATCCCAGGCCAGTCGCTGTGCAAACATAGATTTCACGTTTTCGATTGGTGACAAATCGGGAGAACAAGCAGGCCAAGGAAGCAATTCAATATTATGGGTAAAGAAGAACCCTTGAACATTGCGTACTGCGTGTGGTTGTGTATTATCATGTTGGCAATTTCATTGCAAGCACTGAATTTATGCGAGAACCACGTGTTTCAACACCTCCGAGATTTAGCG
>BMAV01004476.1:0-14515 GCA_019973955.1 Trichonephila inaurata madagascariensis | reverse complement strand
AAATGCGTAAGGGTTAAAGTCTACCACCACCCGGGGGAAAAAACCACGAAAAGTTTTTTTTTAAATAAAAATGACAGAGGATGAGAACAATACTTTATAAAGTACTTTTAAAAAATTTTTTTTTGGTTAAGGCTTAACCCATCTTCAAAATCAGGCTGGGGAGCCTAGTGGTTATAGTCCCAGATTCGCCCCCGGGTGTCATGAGTTCGAGTTTAGTACCCCCGAAAGACCCGCCATGCAGGGGGGGACCGAGTGGCCGCAGAGCCTTGGGCGGATGGGATCAGGCTGGTTTGTCACGGTTCGAGCCCAGTCCCACTGAAAACCGCCTTTGGGGGGAGGATGCTTTTTTAAATTGTCGATTTAAAATTAATATTTATTGGGATATTGACCCCCAAAAGTATTTATAATGCAGTAATTTTTTTTTAAAAAAGTCCGGGACGGGGCGTATACCGCCCTGTCAATGATCTTGCCCTCAATTTACAGGGCCCCAGCATGTGCAAGCAAAACATAAAAATGTTATCAATAGTAAAATTAACTGTGCCCCTTTTTCTAAAATGGGCCTCAGAAGTTTTTTTGATGAATTTCAGTATTAGTTTGCCATTTACCGGAATGTTGGGAACTAGACTAAAATTTTTCCTATTCTGTGATTTACAAGATTTTTTAAAAATCCCTTTATAAAACGTAAAATGGCGTATTACTCACACCTATGCACCTTTTTTGGGACATTCGCCAAACACCCCCCCTTCTTACGATAAAACCTGAATGAGCGAACAACGTATATGTTTATGTCATTTATTCGAAGTATTATATTGGGTTTTTGAAAAAATAGTAAACTTCTTCTGTGGAACTAGGACTCTTTTAAGTTCATAAGTATGCCCATTTCTTTTAAATAAACAGTATTTCGATAAATGTAGAGACCTGATTTTTACTATACTCATCTCTTTTTTCATTCTTCAATTCCTACTATTAGCTCGCACTGTCTATATATTTATTTATTTATGTATTTGTATATTTATTTATTTATCTTGGTGGAATTTTCAATCGTTAATAAAATGCATTTTAAAGCGCTGAATTGAGCAGAAATTTTATATACAGGATCATTTTGGATGACAATACAATAATTTAATTAGAATTAATAAAAACAATGGATTAAAACTAATTATTTAAAGAATACAAATACAGCCACGTTGGCGACTTAGCGACCCTTGGACTTGTCAAAACTTGAAAGTCACGTGTTCCCAGTGCCCGCAACCTTTTATCGCTCGGACCGGTCAACTTTGATATTTTACCGCGGCCCGCTGAGAGTGGGACATTATTGTTTATATTTAGATTGTTTTTGATTTAACAATTTAATTTAGTTACATTTATATAAATATGCCTTCAGAATAAAATAAGTTACACCAAAATGAATAAAAGTGATTTAACGGGAATTTTAAAGTGATTTCGTGAAAGTTGGCAAACCGGAGAGAAATGCAACACTTATATAAAATGACAACAGTTTAAGTTCTTCAGGGGGCCCTCATTATTACTAAGGACCGGTCCCGGGTCCGCGACGGGGTTGCGGATCACTGTGTTAAAGATATTTGGACTGAAATTGGGACAATACGATACTTTAATGATAATGAATAAAAATGAATGACCACTTAATGTTATGATTCTGTCATATTTTATACATATTTATATTAATTGTAACTATTAAATAAAAAGTAGCTAAAATTAAAATTTTTTGGTTGATCTAAGTAGGAATTGACTTAAATGTTTTTTTATATTATTTTTTTTAAAAATTTCGTCTGCGCAATTTAAACTCCAGTTTTTATGTAAACAATTTTTCTCTTTCCAAATACAGGTAAAACATTTTATTTTCATTAAACTTTATCAAACTATTCAAAAACGAGAATACGCAAAATTTTTAGCTTTTATAAGAGATAGCAGACGATAATATTTTGACATTATGTACACGATTGTTTTGGATGACAATACGATACCTTAATGATAATTACTAAAATTAATGACCACTTTTTAATGTTCTGATTCTTGTCCTACATGTATATACATATTTATATTAATTGTAACTATTTAATAAAAAGTAACTAAAATAAAATTTTTCTTTGTTGATTTAAGTAGGAATTGACTTTAAAAAAAAATTTAACATTACTTGTTTTTATTTTTAAAGCTATCATTTTCATACCCGGCGTATAACGCGCACCCGTAAATTTCGATCTCATTTTGTGTTAAAAAGTGTGTGCGTCATACGCCTGATTTTGTTGGTATAGTTTTACTGCTATTATAAAAACCTACGATTTGCATGTACATATCTACTTCAAACAGTAAATTTTCTAACAACTTTTTATTTTAACAAAACATACTTTGTACGGCACAAATTTTTTACTATTTATTCTGTCGGAATCCTTCCAAAAACGATTCTAACTAGTTTCACCTTACATTCCATTACATTGTAATGCTAATTAGTATAACCACACTAAATTATTCATCCCTTTAAAAAGTTCACTAACTAAACTATTATCTGGTGCTATGAATTATATTAACCCATATGCTTATTTTTTCTGACGCAGCATGGCTCTGAATATTAATACCGGTAAGAATTTACTCAACTATTGTTCTCAGCATTTTTTGTCGCCTATTTGATTCTAATTTCCGTAGTACAATACATCACACATGATAGTCTTAAAACTGTTCGAAGACGTTTCACCTTTTGTTTTATTTATTTTTTTTAATAGCAGGTGTCAATTCAATAAGGAATTATACGTTGCGTCCGATCCGTTATCATCACGGTGCCAACCCAAACGCTTCAACTGGCAGGTGATACTCGACCACTAAACACTCCGCTTTTGGGTACGAAGTAACAATCGAATTAGAGAATTATTTATTTATTTATTTATTTTTAAAAGATTAAAATCGATGGCATCAGCGAGTGTCAGAGCGTAACCACGCCGCGAATTCTTTTGTGTTTCGAGTGCAATAATTAACGCGGTGTTTGCTGACTTGGCGTCGACGTATTATGATAAGTTTCGAATGTTTCGAATGTTTGGTGCGAAGTTGATACGGTAGTGAAATACAAAACTGCTTGCATTTTTATCTGTGTGATGTTTCGATGGTTAGATCGCGTGTCGAAGATAACACAGAAATTAAAATTAACTTTTCATTCCACAAATGTTCGAAATGACTATAGGAAAATATAATGGGCACTTTATATAAGCCAGCGGTCGCCAAACTTTTTGACCTCACGGACCAGTAAATTCATAATTTAAATCCCACGGACCACTAATAGGTTGTTTTTTTTATGTGTTAAATATATTTATAAGAAAATTGTGATCTAAGAACACATAAAATGTACCTAGTTAATAAAAAGAAACTATTAATTGAAACCAAATTAAGAAAGCTTTATTAGTAAACCTAGTAAAATAAACAAAATAAAAAAAAACTGTAAAAACAAAACAAAAAACGTTTTTAAGTATATCAAACTTTTAGCATTATGTATTAATTCCTTAGTGTGATTGATGTTCCTGCTTACTTGAAACAAAGAGTCATGTATATGGATCCACGTTGTGCTATTGCAAAAACGCAGAACTGCATTAATTTCAAGATGAAATCGGTCCCCGTGTTTTGATGGCTGTGACAGATGAAAAGGCCTTTTCACATAAATAAGTTGTGGAGAATTGAATCTGAATTTTCATCGCTGTTCACCAGTGAAAGTAATAATAAGGAGGGTGTCCTACGGCCTGGACCCCCTCCCTCCCCAAAGCCCTTATTTTTTCCGATTGATTATACTCCTAAGTATATAGTAATGTAAAAATTTTTATTAAATATTTGTTAATAATGATTAATTTTATTAATTAATGCTATAATTATTTATTCAATAATTAGTTTTTTACTGTTTTTGTTCCAAATCGGACAAAATCAAGAGGAATATGATACAAAATGGTGGACCTTTCGACCCTGGACTCTTGAAAAATTTCTGTGTGCGCTACTGCTGTTCACTAAGGAAAGAGTAATCACTTTTATGAAAGCCAAAACTGAGACTATTGATAAGAATGAATGAAATTAAATTCAAAGAGTTTTGTCAGACCAAAAAGTCAATGAGGCTTTAAATGCATGCTTGAATTATTATCCTGAATTTTTATTGTGAATTTTCGTGATGAGTAAGTATATTCCTTATGCTTCTGAGGAACAGCGACATTTTCTTGCGGACCACTACTTTGGCGACCTCTGATTTAAGCGATCCAAATTAAAAATATTCAACTACGTTTTTGCTGTGGCATTTCGCTAATGTAATCGGATTAATAGCGACCCAGAGTTTCCCAAACCCTTTGGTCTTTTATAGACCAATGGTCTCCATTCCCCGGTCCGTGGATCAAATACTACTGGTCCACATAAGAAACATTAAATTATTTCCATTTTATTTACTGTGGCATATTTTTCTTAGATTTGGACTACTTTTCATGAAAATCACCTTATATTCCTTGTTAAATCACTTCATATTCATTTTTGGTGTAGCTATATTTTATTCTGAAGGCACATTTAAATACACAATTAAAATAAAATTATTAAAACAAAACAGTTTAAAATATAAACAATCAACGTCCTCTCCCTAAGCGGGCCGCGGGCTGCGGTAGCCCAGTGGTCAAGGTATCGGATCATGGCAGGCATGTCATGAGTTCGAGCCCAGTACCACTAAAGATGTGACGTCTCTCGCGTCTTTCTGATTAACATAACTCCTATGTTCTTTGACGGCCACGATTAATGGCAAAACCTTTCCAACCCAATACCAAGAAGAGAAACGGATCGAATATAAACAGGATATACTATGGTGTATGATAGCGCAAAACATAGATATAGCATAGATAGCATAGCGTAGCAGGCTCAGAGATTGTAGTGTGGAATCATTCTGATCAATAGCGTGACAAAGCTTAGTGTGAAATCTTGCGGACCAAGAATAAGCAGTCAAGAATTAGCTGCATTGCGGATCAAGAATCTTCATAGATAAAGTTATAGATTATATTCTCTCAGGGTCAAGAACCAGATCAAAAAAAGGTAATATTAGATAAGTAATTAGATACAATAACAGGATTATTTTAGATAATTGAGATAGAGAATCTAATTGCGTGATCTGACTTAATGCGGATTTAATTTGGGCTCGACTCTCACTCTAATTAATAAGTGTCAAATTAGAACTTAAGTATTGCAAGTTACTCTTAATAAAAGTTGTATTAAGAATTATGTCTCATCATTTGATGTAATCCCACACCTCTAGCTTACGCGGAACCGGTAAAGACATGGTTATCACAGGATGGCTATGTCTCAATGGCGCCCGAACGTATTTAATTCTGGGTTAGGTAATGTAGGTGGAATAGATAATTCTTACCTGAAATGTACTTTCTTTCAGGTCGGAGAATGTAGCAGAGTTCATTGAGTGCATCGGACAATAATATTCAGTTACTTGAAATCCCAAGTAATCTGTCATGTGCTTACTTAAAAGTCATCTCAGGGTATACCAAGATTGCATTCGATATTGTCGTTGTGCCAGTACAAAACACAGCCACGGATTTGCGCAGCTCAAAGCTGAATTAGCGAAGGCTTTTCCCGAGATCAACAAAAAAGAACTACAGTCGGAGTTTTATGCAGTATCCCAGCAGGAAGAAATCAGGACGCGACTGATTTTGTATATAGATTATTAAAAATAGAGAGAAGTTTTAGCATTAGAATGTCCCAAGCAGACTTAGTGGATCATATTTTAGTTCGACTCGAACCACAGGTACAGGACTACGTGGAAGTTAGAAATCCACGTGCAAAATACGATACAACTTTTAGAAGTCCCTACAATTCGAAGAGAGATATTCTTGCAAATTACAAAGGGGTTATCAGAACCATAATGTAGAAAGACGAGGTCAAAATGCGCATAGATGCCTAATTTGAAGCTAATGGTAGAAACTGAGGAATTCGGAAATAAGGAGTGACCAAATAACAGAAATGAGTTTTTACGAAAATAGCCGTCAAAATAATAGAGGGTTTCGAAAGAGGAATAGATTTAATAATAATGACAAAGATTCAGCAACAGAGGTTACCTCATTTCGAAATGAGCGAAATGATAATTTTAATAGAGGACCGTAGAAATAAGGGTTCGGAGTGATACTTCAATCGAGGCGATAGGACGCAAAGGGGACGATTAAATATTGTAAAGGTTAATGATCACCCCTCAAGAGGTGTCGACAAGAGAGAGACAATTAGATTTCTCCAATATATGTGTATAGCACCTGTAGAACTTCCAATAATGCGCCCTATTAAATAACACATTTTGAAAGCGCTATGGGACACCGGAGCAGATAAATCTTTTTATATCGAAGCGCTGAAGTATATAGAAAATATTTTTTCTATAAGCAAATAAAAAAATCGCGAGCCCAGGTAATAACAGCACAGGGTGCGAAATGCCAAAACAGGGGATTGTAGAATTGAAAATTAAGATCAGACAATTCGAAAGAAATGTCAGCTTCATGTGTTGAAAGATTTAGAATACCCATGTATTCTGGTATAGATTTCATAAGTGCGTCAAGAATAGTATTAGATTTTAATCAAAAATCGTTGAAAATTCCAGATTCTCAAATAAATCAGGTGGTTGAGCCAATTAACGCGGAAAAAAGTTGAGATAGATTTATCTAAAAACAAAATTGGGAAGTAGGAAAACAAAACTACAAAAATGTTTAGTAGTTTTAAAGGGTTGGTTTTCAGATAAACCAGGTCTTACTCATGTCTTATACCATGAAATTGACACGGAGATAACCCACCAGTAGCTTCAAGGCCTTATAAGTATGATCGCAGTAATCTTTGGCAAGCACAATAGATTTTCACATACAAAAAATGTTACAAGAGGAAACGATTGTTCCAATTCAGTCCCCATACGCGTCACCCGTTGTATTATGCAAGAAAATAATGGGTTACCACCGATAATCCTGGAAGCATATAGATTTGCAGTGCAGACTATGTGAAAATTAAATTCGATCACAAAGTATCCGCGATACCCTTTACCGTTAATAGATGATTTATTAACGAACATACCATATACAACAATAAATGTCATCTCTTGATCTAAGAAGTGGGTATTTCAAAATGGCAGTAAACCCCAGCGATATAGTTAAGACCGCATTTGTGCAAAAGTGGCACATATGCTTTCAAGGATGCCATTCGGTTTATCAGGTTAAGTTCCCCAATTTTCAAAAAGCAATTTCATATAATCCTAAAAACCGGTGATAGGAAGTTTGTGAGTGTTTACATGGATGACGTGATAACGCGTTCCATCATTCACTCACCATGTTGAACATTTATGGATGTTTTTTCGTTGTTAAAGGATGCAGGATTAACATTAAATAAGGAAAAAATGTAAATTCGCGATGAATTGAAATATTTAGGATTAATTATTAGTAAAGAAGGAATTAAAACGGATGAGACAAAGGTTAGAGCTATACAAGAGATGAAACCACCCCGTAACCTTCAAAAGAGGTATCTAAGTTTTGTGTATGTCCCAGTGGTGACGCGAAATTTATTAAAAATTATGCGATATTTGTGAGCCACTTTATAATCTTAAACGAAAATTTAAAAAATTTGTTCGGTCCAATGAAGCACAAAAGGCATTCGAAGAGTCAAGGAGGCGGTAACAAAAGCGCCAGTTTTAAAAATTACCAAACTTTCAGGAACCATTCGGAGTTATTTACAGATGCTGCCCGATTGGTTTAGAGCAGTACTCAAACCAACAAAACAGCATCTGAAGTCGTATTTGCGTCACGTACACCGAACAACGCAGAGGAATTACACAGTAACCGAAAAGAGAATGTCTAGCAGTAGTATGGGCATTTCGAACAAATTTAGAACATATTTAGGAGTATTACCAATTAAGGTAATAACAGATCACGCCGCATTAACATGCCTAACACATGGCAAAATTTATCGAGTAGGATGATTAGATGTGTTCAAAGTTAGCAGAATTCAATATAGAATGGGAACATAGACCGGGAACTCAAAATGCAGTGGCTACGACATTCTATCGGCAATCCAATTAATAGTATATCGGGTGATAAAAATTAATTCTTCGTGCCATGTAAATCAAAGATTTGGTACTTACTTCGCGAGAACAATTAATAGGTGAACAGAAAAATGACCCAGAATTAGGCTCATATATAGATATTTAGAAACCCTAAAAGAGTACCGGTTAATGCGCAACGATATGTGAGAATTGGTCCCACGATTTCCGTTTAATTGAAGGATTGTTATTTTTATGCGAAACACGCAACGTCATTAGTGAAAATGCGTATACATTCCAAAAATTCTATGAACAGCCATGAGAGAATTTCATGACAAGCCAATAAGGACACGTCGGCAGATTTAAAAACGTATCATGTGTACCCGACGTTTGTTATTTCCCCGTACATGAGAAAATTCTATTGATCACGTTCCTACATGCCATATGTGCCAAGTTAATAACTATAAAAAACGCTAAGTTACCAGCTGGTCGGTTAAACCAATTATATCGAATTCATCCTGAATGAGATAGTGACGTGTTAGATTTATTAGGCCCGTATCCTATATCGAGAATAAGACGTAACCGCTGGTATTTTATAATAAACCGATCATTTCAGCAAAATGGGCTGAAATTATACCCTTAAAAAGGCCTCATCTCGTATAATAGCGATATTTTACAACTTTATATCGCGTTATGGAGCTCCAATAAAAATTAATAAGTGATACCCCAATTTATATCCGAGATTTTGAGCACTTAAGTGAAAGATTAGGCATAAGGCATGTGAAGACTGTTGCATATCGACCACAAAGCAAATCGGACTGAAAGAGTTAATCGAGATATAGTGCAAATGATTGCAAATTACTACACGATCAACAACATGATACTGGATCACTCCTACGTGAGTTTGCTTACGCTATTCGTACGGCGGTGAATGAAACAACGGGAAAACACCGGCTGAGTTATTTTTAGGTCGAAAATTGATTACACCATTTCAAAACTAGTTATGATATCGGAAAGCTCTAAATTTAAAATTGCTGATATACAGAAAAGCTTTGAAAGAAGCTAGACTAAGTAATGAAAAATTAAACAGGAAAGGTGGGAAAAATATTATAATAGACGTAGAAAGGACATAAAAATAAAGGTAAATGATTGTTTTATTAGAAACACACCCCTGTAAGTTCAGCTGCTAACAAAGTATGCTAAATTTAAACAAAAATTTGAGGGACCTTTATAGAGTCCTAGAAGTTAGAACTTTAACAATATTGTAATATGGAAATCGGGGAAAAGATTAACAGTTAACGTAGAGATCAAATAAGAATATATACCGTCATAGGAAATGTGATGAGGTCGAATTAGAATGAACAGGTATCCCAAATAGTATAAGATCAAGTCAGAAAAACTAGTACTTCGGAAAAGTACACACCAAGGATTAAATGAGTCACAATATGGGAAAGAAAACGCGGGTGAAACGGTGTTAGAGGCAAAAGTGATTGGTAACCAATCAAATCAATACAAAATACAGAGAGGACCCATAAAAACAAAATCACTGGTCAGATCACTACCAGTTCAGTAGGGAATGAAAATAAAAATAAAAGGGTTTAAATATAACCAAGGAAATAAAAGATCAGGTATATCGGGGACAAGCGGACCACAAAGGAAGTGGCAAAGAAAGCGGGTAGTAATACACATTATCAATAAAAAGACAAATGTCATCTAGTACTATTTCCAGAGATAGAAAAAGAGCAGGAGAGAATCAACTGAAGTTCCATTTGAAAAGAAGTATAATCTAAGGCCACGACGGAGCAACAGAAGAACCACAAACCACAGCCGCTGGAACACAATTGGGAAGGCAAGGAAAGTAAAGACAAGGAGATTACAAGCCTTACAACAAGAAATTCCAGTACAAACAAGGAATGAAAAGTGCATACACCCTCATCGTTGAATGTGAACGTGGGAGACCGAATATAAAAAATCAGGTTGTATTGTTTCTCATTTTTATGATCTTCCAACAAGTGGTCGGAAGAATTATTGCACAGCGTGCCTCGCGGTGCTTAAAAGTTATGGCCAAGTCAAACACTGCCAATGAGTGTCTACTAATTTTGGAACTTTTTTGACTTGTTAAAATTTTTTTTTCTGAAGAAAACATTTGTATTCACACATTTGTTTCATTTCGATGCGTATGACTTCGTGAGTATGCGAAAAATTCCTTTGGTTATTTGTTATAATGGTTTATTGAAAATGCTTGTAATTGTATAATATGTGTATATATATATATGTTGTTGTATTGTTACGTAATTATGAGGCATCTGGTTCAGGGAAACGCGCGGCGTAGTCAAGGCACTAACAATAATACAAACGATGCTGCGCGGCTCATGGGGAGTTTTGTTGAAACCAGATGTAGGGATGGAGATAAAAATTTATTGTGATATATAAATAATTTATGTAAAATTCGACATTAATATCATGGAAATAGATACTCAGTCAGTTTTCATTTCAGGGGAGACTGACCCTGAAAAATCTGAACTCAAAAGTGTTTCCAGGTTGTTAAGAAAGGAGCAGGAAGTAATAGCCCCATATGAAGTGTTAGATTGGGTCTGCGCACCCAGAATGGTAGTTTTTTAAGTGTATAAATATTTTTAAGTAACGAATTGTGCGAGAGTGGGCACAAATTTCAAACAGTACTACACGTTGGCCTAGTTATTGGAGTAAATTTATTGTCACGAGTTTAAAATTAAATTGAATATTAAAATTTAAGATGAGTAATGAAAATTAAAGTCAAGATAAATTTTGGAAAATTATAAAAGTTAAAATTTCTAAGATTAAAATTGCAATGAAAATTAAAGTCAAGATAGATATTGAAATTATAAAAGTTAAAATTTAAGATTAAAATTTCAATGAAAATTAAAGTCAAAGATAGATATTGGAAATTATAAAGCAAAATGAAGATTTAAGATTAAAAATTAAATAAAACTCAGAAAGCGAAGAAATTTAGAAAATTGAGATGACACGTAATTTATTAAGGGCATTGAGAACCCTTAAGTAAATCACGTTTTTCTTCTTCTTGAGGGGTTGTGACGTTCTCAAGGCTCCTTCTTCTGATTAACATAACTCCTATGTTCTTGACGGCCACGATTAATGGCAAACCTTCCAACCCAATACCAAGAAGCAAGAGAAATGGATCGAATATGTAAATGTGAGATATACCATAAAAGCGATATGCGCAAACATAGATATAGCATAGATAGTATACGTAGCAGGCTAGAGATTGTAGTGTGAATCATTCTGGATCAATAGCGTGACAAAGCTTAGTGTGAAATCTTTGTGACCAAGAATAAGCAGTCAAGAATTAGCTGCATTTCAGGATCAAGAATCTTCATAAGATAAAGTTATAGATTATATTCTCTAGGTCAAGGACCAGACTGAAAAGGTAATATTAGATATAAGTAATTAGATAACAGGATTATTTTAGATGGAGATAGAGAATCTTTAAATTGCGTGATCTGACTTAAATACGTGATTTAATTTGGGCTCGACTCACTCTACTAATAAGTGTCAAATTAGAACTTAAGTATTATAAGTTACTTCTTAATAAAAGTTGTATTAAGAATTATGTCTCATCATCATTTTGATAATCCCACACCTCTAGCTTACGCGGAACCGGCAAGACATGGTCATCACAGGATGGCTATGTCTCAAAGATCCACCGTGTAGGGCAGCGATGCACGCTAAATCTGTCGAGAGCTGAAACGTCCTCCCGTTGGTGTGGTAGTTAGGAGAGGGGGGTGCCAGCTCAGGTGTCATCCACGTCACTTGACCATGGTTCAAAATTACCTGGTCCGTCGCCAAAAGCCCTCGTGTAGCTGAAAAGTGCGACGTTAATATGTTAATATTCACTCACTCAGCGGGCCGCGGTAAAATTATCCAACGTTAACCGGTCCGCGGCGATAAAAAGGTTGGGGAACATTGTTATAGACCACTTGTCACGTTTTTCGGTTGTGGGTAGACCCCTACATACCTAATATTGAATTTTGTTTGAATGTTTTTTTGATAGCTGGTGTAGAACTACTTACTTTACAACATGTTAATTTTAAACTGTAAAGAAGTACGATGTGTATAAAACTGAAGAAACATTATGTTTACTAATTAAATTAAAATTTCACTAAGGCCCAGTGGTCGAGGGGCGCTTCCACACCACAGGTCCGGGTTCTATTCCCGGGCTGGGCAAGTTCGAATCAGCCTTTCATCCTCCCTGCAGTGGGTCGATAAATGAGTACCAAGCTTGCTTGGGGACTTAAACACTGGGGTCTCGCTTCAGTCTGACCACCTGATCGGGACATCTGCTCAAGCACTTCAGCGCCCAATGGTCATGTATACAGGAATGGACACAGTAGGTCCTGGTTCTCATGGGCTGTTGCGCCACTGAGTTTGAGTTTAAAATTTCATTAATATATGAATGAGGAAGAATGAATCTGGTGCTTCAATAACAAATTTTCAACATTTGACGTGTCAACTTGTCAGGTTTATCTCTAAATTATTTTGGTTAGTACGCCCAGGAGCTGATTGGTAAAGAGAGCCACTATATATATATACCGTAGAACCCCGTTTACACTTCATAAACCCCTAAATTAATTTTTTGCAGACGCAGACCCCTTTCATGTTTTCATAGACCCCTAGGGGTCCATGTAGACCACTTTGGAAATCACTGGTTTAATCGATTAAATTCATGGCGGTCACATGATAAATGTAGTCACGTGTTCTCCATTGAATGTTTTATCGTACTTTTTTTTTTCTCCCGCCATTATTTGGACTAATCTCGGACCATTTATTTCTCCGTGAAATATATTATTTACATTAATATCACATTCATTATCGCATAAGATGACAGCTATATTTGAAGGTATCCGACTGCCCTAAAGTCATGATTTTTTTTAAAAAATGACACATTTTTTATGATTTTGTTTTATAGGCTATCTTATTAGCTTTATAAAAATACCAAGTTTTTTATTTTCCATTCACTAGGAAAAAAACTACAAGTGTTTTAGTAAAAGCAGATGCCATAACTTTACACAAGATGTCACACTTTAAAATGCGTTTTACTCGAAATGTGTTATTTTCGAAAAGCTCGAACGGGAACCGTGATTGCACAAAAAGTTTTTAAAATAATTTGTTGAAATTTTTTATGTATGTTCTGTATATATAACAGTATAGAAGTATTTTAACCTTCGGATTTATCAATCACTGTTATATTCTAGTTACAGTTCTTTATGTGAATATAATCACTATTTTCTTAAGCAATTTCATACAACAACTAAGATAAAGTGCTCTAGTTTTTGTAAAAATTAAAATATCTCTTATCCTGAAGGACATTTCAAAAAGGAATAGCAAAGTAATACATCAAAATTGAAAAAAAATTAGTTCATAAACTTTTTGAACAAAGATTACCCCTTTTATGTAATTTTTTGTCAATTTTTACTCATTTTTTTCCATTTTAGGAGTAATAATTCGTTTTTCTCTTCTTAATTTTAGCCTTTTTGTCTTAAAATTTACAAAAAAATCCATATCTCCATTTTTTTTTTTTTAAAAGTCATCACAAGTAGTTGGATACCTTACATGCACTGTGACTCCAGCATTTGTGTGGATTCGCTTTAACCACAAAGCCTTATTTGAAGAGACACAAATTGGACGATTTTTCAGAGTAACTGATGTCTTAATCGCTTCAATTTGTCGAGCAGCGTACGTTGTAGAGTGGTCAACTTTAGAACATCCATCAAAATATACACCCGCAACAGCAGAAGAATCGTTTAGATAGGTGATTTCGAATATCTAGCATTAAACCGTGGAAGATAAATGACATTTGCGTCAAAATGTGAGGGTTTTTTTGTGTTATTTCTTTTAACATCTGGTTAAAATCATTACCCACATTAAGAGATAGAGAACTTAAATGTTTCAATGATAATGTGGAACGAATTTTTATTTAAAGTGGTTTTTCACACAGTTCTGTTCAGGCGCTGTTTTTGGTAGAACCAATTATCCTCGTTAAGGTATCCGACTACGTTCGGAACCCTGATTTTGCAAATCGCATAAATGGATAATTTTCATGATATTTAGTATTACTTAGATTATAATATATGTATAAAAATGTTTTAAGGAGATATTTTGACAAAAAAAATTATTTAAATACAATATTTTGGCAAAAAATTAACTTAGAATAACCTTTTTTCTAAATGTTCTCCTTTTGTAAAAATGTTCTATTGTATTAATATTTTTCCTGTATATAGGTCAGACCTCTGTACAGAGCTCAATTATGAATTTTGAAAAAATTTACATTATTTTCAGGGGTTACAACCATTTGAAATAATTATCGGCGTATTTTTTTTAAAAAATTTCCCTTCTCTTTTCGTAAAACATGGATAAACCGACTTCCAAGTTATGCATTCAAAAATTTAGTTGACCTCTGTACAGAGGTCTGACTATATACAGGCAAAA
>BMAV01004475.1:4176-21637 GCA_019973955.1 Trichonephila inaurata madagascariensis | reverse complement strand
ATTGCCAGTGTTGAAAATAATTTTCAAATGAAAAGAAAATTAAAAGATTTACCTTAAATGAACCTTATTCTAAAATAAAAAATTTCTTTTAAAAAAAATATATTGGAATATATATAAATATCCATTTCGTACAGAAAACTAAACACATAATAATCCCCATTCACTAAATTTATAGATGCTATTTCCAATTACATTAAACATGCATACGCTTCATTTATTAGCCTAACACATGTGTATTCATATAAATAACTATTTTTAACATAAAATACGTAATTAATCCTTTGATTAGATAACTAACCATAATTTAAAAAAGAAAAATGAAGATATGATTAACAGTTGGTTTCTTTTGAATGAGGTTTATATATTCTATAAAGTATTTCAAATGCGCTTAAAATACATTGCCATCATTTCTTATAGATTTGAGGAAAGAAACAGCACATATGATAAATTTTTCAGAGAAATACAATACCACTAGAGATGCAATATGATACACAATTGCTTTTTTCAGTAGTGGTACTGCAATACTTTAAGACCTAATGAAAGTCTCGAAGTCCTTCAAGTCAAGTTTGGATCATCTCACTAATAATAAAAACTTTACAGTGCAACTGCATATTTTAGTATTGCTTGAAGTAAGCAATCAGAATACCTGTCATTGTTATCACTTTTGAGAATTTTATCAATATATTTCATTTTTGAATTTTATCCTTTCTTTTTTTAATATTATTTCAAGTTATTTAATTTTACATTTTTTTTTAAATCACAGAGTGGTAAGACCTCAAAATAGTACTCATATGAAAGATATTTTTTATAATTTATGAAATTTGCAAAACAATTCATTTGTTTTCTTAATTAGTTTATACAGTTTTCTAATTATTCATTTCAATTCATTGATTTCAGACAGAAATCTGCACAGTTAAAAATTTTCTAAGGCGAAATAAAAAAAGTTCTTTAATTTGAAAAAAGATAGTTATTTATACCAATTAGATCATTTCATGTAGCAATTCATACAATTTTTCTGAATAAAATGAAAAGGAATTTAAAAATATTTATTTATACACCTCTCTCAAAAATATCTCCTTATTTCCCTATATAAACTCTTTTTAAGTATTTTAAATCATCATATTTTTTTTTTCAGAAAAACTCATTCAAAACCTTTATTAAATTCCCAAAAAATTAATTCAAAACATAGCATTATTCCTCCAAAGTCCAAAAGCGGAAATTCAGTTTTGAATCGCTCCCTCCAGCAGCAGCTCCCTTTCCACTCAATTTCGCTTTGAACAATCAATAAAATGCAGTTAATTGTGCTCGTAATCGTCGCTTTCGAAGGGGGCGACGGAGATTATCGAAGAGATGATACGGATAGCGGCCACACGCTGAGCCCCGACCCGAAATGAAAAGCCCCCGATCTTTTTCGGAGAGCCCGCCTAATGAAAATCTATTGATCTGAATTGTGACTTGCTGCGAGATAAAAACACACACACTCTCCCTTTTCGAGGATTTAGGAAGGTCTCGGACCGTGATTGATAGAAACTCTTTTATTGCAAGCATCCAAATTAAGACAGAGTATCCCGGAACGGAAGTTGGAGTTGACACAGCGGCGCCGCAAAATGTTGTTAATGAAAATAGAAGTGTCACATGGTTTAGCGAAAAGAAACCCTATTTTGCCAATTACTTTTTGAGGTTTCTCTCTTTCGTCTTCCCCAGTATCGTTCTTTATTTAAACAAAAAATAGTGGAAATTAATTTCAGTGGTGATTTATTTTGTTTGGGTGGAATCATTGTTGTTGTTTCAGAGCGAGGAGCCGCGAGCTGTTTTTAAAATGTCAGTCTTCGAATCCTTTTAACGATTTTGGAAACATATGGGTCAGAGGTTCCCAAACTTTTTTGTCTCATAGACCCCTTGCCGTGTTTTTCGGTATGAGGTAGACCCCTGCTAAATTAATATTGAATTTTTGCAAATTTATCAACTTAAATGTCTTTCTGTCAGCTAGCACTACTACTACTACTACTACTACTTTAAAAGAATTAAATTTATAACTAATGAAGTATAGAGTTAAAAGTTTAAAAAGCATATGTTAATTAATTAAATTAAAAGTTAATTAATATATAACTGTTAAAAATAAAATAACCAAACAACACACAATTGATTTGAATGGGAGGGATGAATCTGGTGCTACAATAACAAATTTTCAACATTTAGTATGAATCCTGTGAGGTTTAACCTTAAATCTCCTGTGTTAGTAGTGTCCAGTTTCTTTTTTGTTTTCAAGATTGGCAACTGCGCTGAAACTCCTTACTAGGAAAAATAATTAAAAACTTCCTCAGGATATTCCATAATTCGAAACAAATAACAGGTTTGCCTTTTTAAAGCCAAAATTGCTGGCAACCGTTTCTAAACTTTAAAATCGTCGTTGGTGCATATCACGATGTCCTGCTTTTTCTTTAGAACGAGCGCAAAGCTATATATAGACAATTAAAATTATTCTAATATCAATAATATTGGTTTTGCAGGAATAGTTAAAGGTGGCGATCATATCAAATTATTTAATGTTCAATTTCTTAGTCTAGCTTATCTTTTATTATTAAAAGTGATTCCGTATAAATCCGAATGTAAAATAGAATTTTATCACGTATTTAATTGCGTATTTTAATGTGAATTAGATAAAACAGTGTTCTTCTCTCAAAAAACTTTGAGAAAGTCTGCCCATACAGTGTATATTTTCAATCTTTTTGATGACATCCATTTTGTCTTCAATTCATTGTCTACGCGCTTTGTAGAACTTTAATAACACTATCGATAGCTTTATGATAAATAAAATTTCAATAATATCACAGAAGTATAGATCATTGAAATAAAAAACTAAAGATAACACCGTATCATCAATCTTTAATTTATTCGATAGAAAAAATTTGAAGATAATTTAAGAAAGTACCCTATTTTGTAATGGTGCAATTATTGCTTGATTCATGAAAAAAAAACCTGTCTAGAAGAGAAAAAAAATCTTTTTCCTAAAGCATTAAAGATATAGTTCATTTACGACAGTAAAAAAAAAAAAAGTTAACTGTGAAAACCATCCTAGCCATTTCTGGTAAGAGAAAAAATTAACTATCTTTGTCATACTTTTAAAACATGAGATTGATTAGAAATATAATTAGAATGATTCCTACGCGAAGTATAATTTAAAATATTACAAAAATCATAATGAGTCGTGTAAGTTACGTTGTATATTGCGTTGTATATTTTTTTTATACTTTTTGTTCTATATAAAATAAATTTTCAGACGCTTAAAATATATTTTTTTACATGAAACGCTACTGAAGTTGTACAAAATACTAAAATAATGATTCTTTTAAAAGCTGTAGCTGCCAATTTTCAAAATGAAATAAGAACTTAATTTGGAACTAAAATTTTAATTTCCAAGAAAGTTTTATTTAAAACTTAGACGTAATGTTTATTATTTGATAAAAAAAAAATTTCAAGGAAATTTCTAACTTTCATCCGGTATACGCGTAATAGTAAAGATATACAAAAAGGCTATAGCCAAACGGTTTAAATTAAATTTATAACCCACGCACCACTTTAAAATTTACGATTATTTTTAATCTTCAGATGCCTTTAATCATAAATATTGTCAACATGGTTTTCTAACGAGAAAATTAGGGATTAACTTATTTTATTATCAAATGATAAATCAGTCATGAATAGTCACCGCATTATCCCACGTTGCTTTTAAAACCCCTGAATTGAAAATAATCCCAAAATTTACTTTACTTAGAGCCCAATATACCTACATTTATTGCCTCTGTCACGAACATTAGACAAATATCCATTAAAGTGAGCGTAAAAAAGAAGACTGGAACACCCCTCTCAATGAAAGTGATGTGAGGTAAGCAGGTGAATAAACCGCGGTGAAATCTGATCTGGCTTTAAAAACCTCAAAAAAAAGCAGAGGGCAAATACCCATGTTCTTTTGCGTCACCCTCGCCAATAAAGTAAACACAGCCGCACGCAGACGGTTCAGGATGCTACATAAGGTTTCGCCTCCCTTTACGCCTTCCCCCTCTCGTAATCGACACCCTTGCCATTTTATTTTTCTATTATGTGATAAATGATGGTGGAGGAGTCATAAAATATTGTGATTTGGTCATCCAAAAGATAATATGGCTCGCAATAGGGGGTTGGAGAAAATGAGGGAGTTGAAATGTTTAACATTCGATAGTGTCACGATACGTTGTTTAGTGGGAGTACTGTAGTCATACTCTAGGAATAAAAATTGCTACGAATTTTAATTTTAACTACGGTGATATCAAATAGGATTAAAAAAATCTACTTTGTGTGTGGGCTATTGAAACTTGAACGCTTTTGTGTTACTAGTTCTAATATAGAAAAGCATCTTGAATGTAGCACTGTTAGCATTTCAATAAATCCCGTTAAAGACGATAATTTTTTTTTTAAAAAAAAAAGATTCATTTAAAATTTTAAACTTTTTTTATTATTAAAATTAAAATGACGCTTGGTCCCTCTGAGGACATTAATTTTTAATTTACGTATTACCAACCCAACTTTAATCTCACTATTAATAAAGCATTAATAAAGATATTTTTTTTCTATTTCTATAACCAAAATTTTTAGTTTTTTCCTCTAAAAGATTTTATCATAACTAGTTATATCAATTTTGTTAGCCAGTTTATAAAAACTAGTTAATGTTTTTTCAATTTCCGTGCTGTTCGGTTCTCTCGAATCCGGTTTGAATCCGATCCGTGGACGTTTAGTCATCTGCAGACGGCAACACCTTAAATCCAGATGAGGATGTGTTATAAATATACAACTGCAGATTACGAAGAAGTATGTAGATGTTTTTGTGTTCGAGTGGCATGCGTATCCACGAGATTGGGTCTGAATGATTTTTTTTCTTTAAATGTTTTTGAATTGAAGTACATTTTTAAGTTTACTACAATAGATAGTAAATGTTTTTGATACTGAATAAACTACTTTTGAAAAACGGATCTCGTAATAAGACCTGCCACGTCTTGAATACTCTCGAAGAGAACAATCTTTCTACGAGATTTTCAACTATTCTTGAAGTACATAGAATAAAATATAGAAAGGTGTACTTAATTGTTAATTCATTATTTAATATATACTAGCTGGTATACCTGTGTTCTTCGCAAGGGTGAAATGAAAAATTAAACAATACAGATTGAAGGATAAAGAAGTTTTTAATGACAATTTTACGCGAATTGCAAATTAAACAAAAAAATTGTTTGCATATCTCAGCTGTTAAATTTTATGTCTGTAGATCTAATAGCTGATAAAAAAAGTATATATATATATTTTTTTTTATAACGCCCCGTAACTCTCTTGTGGGTCGATTTTTGAAAACACCTTCCTAAATTGATCTCTGCTCAGTAAAAATAACACATTGTTACAATTTTTGTGTAATGAACACTTAAAATAGTCTAAATAACTTATATCTGGATATGTAATACGTTAATATTACTTTCTGTTGTATTTGTTTTATGTTAAAATAGTAATAGTCGCAAGCAACGCCGTTCCTTACATTCTAATGGCGATTCAATGTTGAATAGCGAAATATTGGTGATGGAGCCATGTTGGCATCACTTTTGGCGACCATGTCGGCAACTTGGTGATTGATTGAACTGTGCCACCTGGTAGAGAGCTGCAACAAAGAGGATAGCACAAAAACCTTCTCCACAAAAACTACATAAATATGCCACTTTTCATAATGACTGATTGAACGGTGTTGGAGTGAAGCGCGAGGTCATATATACCAACATCCATTTATATATATATAAATGATACTTATATGATATTTAGTCTATATAGAGTACGGCAAAAAAACTCGGACAAATTTCTTCCCTCCTAGGATAGTTAACGAATTTCCTTTTAATTGGTGTTTTCATGTTACTTTATCTACCACTAAAATAATAAAATATTTTTAATATATTTCTTAGTTTGTACTTTGATTTATGTGTTTTTGATTATGTTGAGCAAAAGGTCTGCTATTTAAGAGCTGTTTCAGCAAGGAAAACGACAGTGTGAAATCATTCAGTTGCTTAATGTACCTCGGCAAACAATGTCAGATGCAATCTGCCGTTTCAAAGAGCTTGGCAATGATGATCGACGTCCAGGAAGAGGGCGAAAACGCACTGTAAATACTTCAAGGAATTGTAAGGCCATCGAAAAGCGAGTCCGGAGAAATCCGAGGGTTTCCATGAGACAGATGGCTCGTGACATGGGAATAAGTGACAGATCGGTGAGACGAATAGCAAAAACGGAGCTTGGACTGAAGCCTTACAAGTTGCGAAAAGTTCAGCTTCTCACTGAAAAAACAAACTCTTGCAGCTCCGGAGATTCCGAAAACTTTTGATACGGGCCGCAAGTCTGCGCTGGGAGAGACTCTTTTCACTGATGAGAAGCTCTTTACGGTTCAACAAGTTAATGACTCCCAAAAACGATAGAATCTGGTCTTTGGACGCTCCAAGCACCTCGTCAATTGTTGAACATCGCCAATATCCAAAGTCGGCGATGGTCTGGTGCGGAGTTTGCGCAAGTGGCAAAACACCTTTGGTTTTTGTGGAAGAGGGCGTTAAAATCAATCAAAAAGTATACCAGAGGGACATTCTTGAAGCTGTTGTACTTCCGTGGGCCCAAAAGCATTTAGAAAATTCAATTGGACGTTTCAACAAGACTCTGCACCAGCTCACAAAGCCAAAAAGACACAAGAGGGGTGCAAGGCGAGTTTTCCAGACATGATATCATCTGAAGAATAGCCACCCTACACGCCGGATCTCAGTCCCATGGATTACAGTGTATGGTACATTTTGGAGTCCAGGGCCTGCACAAAACTTCGCACTCTCTAAAGCAATCGCTTCTGCGTGAATGGGATAGATTAAAGGTAAAAGACTTGAGGCTCATTGTTGAAAATTTCTGCAAGGGCTTGCGCCTCTGCATTGCTGCAAACGGCGGTCACTTTGAAACCAATTAAACTTGTTTATAAGTACGAGTGTACTCTTATTATTATTTGTTATATTTTGTTAATTTCTTAATTTTTTTGTAAAGTTATATGAAAAATTGTTTATCCAGGTTTTTTTGCCGCACCCTATATATTATTGCATTAAAATTTGCACGGAAATTTATTTTACAAGAGAAAGGCTATGTAAATAAAAGTTGAATGGAAAATAAGTCTGATTTAATTGTACAGTCAGTCATTCTAAAACTTTGTTTTATTCGAAATTAAATAATCAAGGGATTAAATAAACAAATTGTCGTATCTAAAATTAACTCTTAAATGCATAGCGATGTAGTTCTGCAACATATGTTTAAAACCTCATATCTCTTTATGTAGCAAATTTTGCGTAATGTTTCTTCAATTTAATTTTACCAAAACTGTTACATCGTTTCCGAACATAGCTAGAATTTTTGACAGTATATTTCTTTATCTGGCACTCAATTTTCATTGTTAGCGCATTTCGGCAAATTTACGAATGACAATGTTACGAATTACAATTATTTATATAACAAGAAATACAAAAAAAAAATTAAGTCAGTTCCTACTTTGAATGGATGAATAGAAAGTACTTTATTAACGATTGAAAATTTTAATAAGATATATATATATAGGGAGAGAGTGAACTAATAGTAGGAATTGAAAAAAGAGCATGATTTGTCCGCATTGTTGCAGCAATGCACACCCGGTTTGGCTAATTTGGCTGAAAAACAGGTTTTCGCCGCCAACTTTTGTCTTTGTTTTAAGTTACATTGTCACAACAATAGAGACGAATCTAAGTTGGCATCAAAAACCGGTAATTAATTAAATTAAATTAAATTAATTAATTAATATTTGAAAAAACTGTATTTACATCAAGTGTCATCCACTGCAAGTTTAAAAAAATTTATTTGAACTTGATTGGATGAATAGAAAGTATTTTATTAACGATTGAAAATTCGAACGCGATAAATATATAAATAAACATATAGCGAGAGTGAGCTAATAGTAGGAATTAAAAACAATAAAGACATACAGGAAAAATTGTTTTCCGATAGAAACAAGGTAATAATAACGAATAATATTTATATTTTTGTATATACTGATAAATTTCTGCAAGAAAAATGGGGCATTTTTATAATGTGAAAATACAATAATATGCAAAAACGTCTTTTGTAGTTTTTTTTAAATTAACTACGCCTTTTTTCCAGTTGATCACAAATTTTATTTATTAAAAATAAAAAATCCTGCATTTAAAGGTTAAACACTTAAAGAAAATTTTAAAAATCTATCCCTTCTTTTTACATGTTTTATGTTCCATTCAATATTGAATAAACTGCATAATACGTAATCTTATGAAAAAACTTCAAACGGCTCTTTGCTTCCAATAAACAATGCCTAAGAAAATTTTGATTCAAAAATGGTATGGGGATATTACTAAACTTAAACACAGAGTTATATATTATTAAGAATACCCTAAAAAGAACTTAACAATCAGATAGAGTGTTTCCTTTCTTAAAGCCTATGTCTTTTAAAGAGAACAACCGTAACTTCTTTAATATCCTACACATATAATTGAAAAACAATAAAACTTCACCAGTGTTTGTTATCCTTGTTGAGAAAAATCACTTTTCCCACCCACAGACACCAAATACGTTACAAATCTTTCTACTTTTCCAGCGAACCATGATGCTATTCCCACTGATAACCATCCACAAAGCTCTTTAAAGTGTCTTAAATACCTGATCCTAAATTAAACTGCAGCCTTTTCTCTTAACAAGCAGTTCTCATTCTGCCTCCCAGTTCAGCAAAAGGAGGCAGCCTCCACGGGAACAGCAGCCGTTGCTGGTAGCAACAACCGCTTTCACCGCTTCCTTCCTGCAATTTCACCGTCCGGACCCTTATCGCTGTCTTATCGGCGAGCCGGACAGGATGATTGAACACCGGCCGGAATAATGCACCTCTTATCAGGGACCGAAGGGGGGAGGTGCTCGCCACGAGGGAGGTGGAGGCTGTTTACCATAACAAAATGGCAGTTTCCTCGAGAAAAACCTCTTTTTCCGCAAGCCGGAAGCCCCGCAACGACTTGATCGTCGAGAAAGGATGGAATTTGTTAAAAGGAGGTCGGAGAGGGTTTTCCTTTTAAGACTTCCTTCTCTTTCCTTCTCTTATCGGAGGAGTTGAATTGCTTCAGCCGAAGTTGGCACCTCACTTATTTTCCACATCGGAGCTTGATGGGAGAGTTCCTGTACTGCAGCTTTCCCTTCCCTACTCGTTTTCTCATTATATATCTTGATTCTCTCCTCGAAAGAAGCAATAGAGAACTCAATGGTGGATGGAATGGTCGAAACAGAGTCATTCTGTTTAAGAAGTTAGGATGGTGGAGTTAGGAACGAGAATTCCTGTTCGTTAAGTGAACGTTTTTCATGAACATTGCAAACGATTTATCAGGATATTAGGTATAGCAATTACAAAAGAAAAACAAAAGCAAAAGGTTCTAATAAGCTCATGGGATATTTCAAGTTAATTTTAGCTTCAACAAATGGAATAGTCATATAAAAACATTAATCATGTTTATTGTATGAAAGCAATTATTCTTGTTTAACTGTTAAGAAATATCTATGTTCTTTTCAAAAAATTAGTTCTATTCTATGTTCTTATTACCTTTAGATGTCACTACTAGAATTCTGTTCTTACATTTTGTTGAAATTAGGGATTCAAGAATATTTTAAATTTAGCTGAAAAATTTAGTTGTATTTAGGTATATGAATTATTTGACTGAATGAGCAGTAAACTGTATTAATGACTATCAAACTCTATTCCTTATGAAATTTTCTACAGTGAAAGCATATGAAGTTTTTCCCTCCTCTTACATGGGAGGGGATTACATTATATTGATTCTTCTTCATATTAATTTTTTTCAAAAATATCATGGCACATTTTGATTTTCTCTTTTTTGTCTAAGTATTGCCCCTAATTTACCTTTGCAGTAAAATAAAATAAAACAAAAAATGCCACTTCCAAGAATTTATTTTTGAAATAGTGTCTAATATTCCAAATCAAATATGTAATTTCCCCTGCATACTCTTTCACATTTTTTTTTTTTTTTTTTTTTTTTGATGAAGCATTTTACTATAAATCAAAAGATTACTAATTATTTTAAATTATTAATAACTAAAACAATCGCTTCCTCATATATATTCTGAGTCATTGTGTGTGCGATGGTGGTAGCCTAGTGGTCAAGGTATTGGATCGGGGCTGGTTTGTCACGAGTTCTAGCCTAATACACCTGAAGACCCGCCGTGTAGGGGAGCGATGCACGTTAAATCTGTCGAGAGCACAAACGTCCTCCAGGCGATATAGTGTGGTAGTTAGAAGTGGAGGGTGCCATCAGGTGTCGTCCTCGTCACTTGACCGTGGTTCAAAATAACGAAGTCTGTCGCCAAAAGACCTTGTGTAGCTGAACAGCGCAACGGTAGCATTCATTCTCATATATACAGTGGTGGCTAAAATTGTGGACACTTTTGAAAATTGTTGTTTTTTAAGTTTGTACGCTTATAGAAAATTTTACGTTGCAGAAAATACAAAGTATTTTACATCATTTTAAAGAGAATTTAATACTAAATTTGATTCAGAAAACAAAATTCAAATTAAGGCAATGCGGAAAAGTTATGCCGCAATAACTATCGATATACATTAAAAACTGATGACAGCAGTGAGTCATCAGTGCTTAGTGGTGTAGCCATTATTTTTTTAATTACAGCTTCACAACGATGTTTCATTGAGCTAAAAATAATGTTTTAAGCTCTTCCTTTGTTATTACATGATGCCAGGAAACAGTTGTCCTCAATGAGTTCCTTTTTATTTCATGGATACCTTGTTCGGACAAGAGTTTTCAAACGGTGCCACAAGTGTTCGATAGGATTGAGGTCAGGACTGTTTCCTGGCCAATGATATTTAATCAAAAAGCAATGACATCAAATAAAAAAGTAGATTTGACACATGTGTGACGAGAAAGAGGTATTTTCTATATTAAAACCACATAATAGGTGGGTAGTTGAGTGAATACATCTAGAAATTGAAAGTCTTGTTTAAAATGCCAGGAGACAAATTAAAAAAAAGTAGGAAAAGGCCGAAAAAGGTACCCCACATTTGTTGATGAAAGAAAAGTAAAAATGCTATGTCTCAGAGATAACAGAATTTCATGGACAACCATCATAAATGATTTGAGTGATGCTAGTGTTTCTGTCTTCAAAAACAATCAGGAGTAGATTAGCAGATGCAAGATTAAAAGGTAGAATTCCATGAAAAATGCTGTATCTCAATTTACAGCAGCGCTAAAAGGGATTACAATGGGCAATGGAACACATTAATTGAATAAATAATTATTGGTCACAAGTTATATGGAGGGACGAAACAAAAATATCGTTATTCAGTAGTGATAGCCTAAAATATGTAAGAAGAGTAGAATATCAGAAATGCTACATCCTGAATGTATCCAGGCAACTGTAAAGTACACACATATTTTTATCTTTTAGTCATGCCTATCCGCAGATGGTATCGGTTGCCTTCAAATCATCTATGGGACACTGAATATCATAAAATACATTGACACATTTCTAGAATCCAAATTTCTGTCTTCCATCAGGGATCAATTTACCAACAATGTTTTATTTATTTTTCAGAAAGATTCTTATTCTTGCCACACAGGAAAGTAATTGAAAGACTGATACCATTCTAAAATCACCGAGTTGTTGTTCTGGCCTGGTAACAGTACTGTCCTCAATCTTATCGAACCATTTGAAAACTTGTCCGAATGAGGTACCCATAAAATAAAAAGGAACTAATTGAGGGTATAATGATTTCCTGGCATCATGTAATAACGAATGAAGAGCTTAAAACTATTTTAAGCTCAATGAAACATCGATGTGAAGCTGTAATCAAAAATAATGGCTACCCCACTAAACACTAATGACCCACTGCTGTAATCAGTATCTAATGCATATCTTTAGTTATTTCAGCATAACCTTTCTTGCGTTGCCAATATTTGAATTTTGTTTTTTGTATCGAATTTAGTATTAAATTTTCTTTAAAATGATATAAAATACTTTGCATTTTGTGCAACGTAAAATTTTCTATAAGCACATACAAACTTAAAAACATAACAATTTTAAAAAGTGTACATAATTTCGGCCACCACTGTATATATATATATTGATTAATCCTAATTTCTCTAACTTTTAAAGAGTTATTTTATAGTTAATATACTGCATCACAAAGGTTTCCTTTTAATTATCACAAAGTTTAATTACCTTATTTTCAAAATACGAGAAAAATCAATCAATAATATGGGTATCAAGAAAATCTGATTCGGAACATATTAAAGCTATTCATTCTTATGATAACTCTAATCAAATATAAATTGAATTTCCAGCAAGCCTATCAAAAAAAAAAAATTACAAACTTTTTTTAAAAAAATCTTTATCGAATATTGTAATGATTTTAAAAGCAAAAGGTAATGCAAATGTTTTTCCTACTATTCAAATTATCTTGAATTTTGACATCTTCATCAGTTGTTAGTCTGGGAATATCTTCGACGTGAACAGCAATGGAATTGCAAATAGCAAGTTTCACCAACAAACCTAACAATTTACAAAACTAATTTTTATTATGCCTAATAGAGCGGGGGAAACTAAAATACATAATACTTTAAACGTATTATGTATTATTTTATTTGTTCTGATTGTGATCATTACAATAAAAATAAATCTCAGCGACAGCTTTCCTATGCTAGTTCGACACTGTGGTCACAAGCATACGTTTTACTCAAATCCTTCTATGAAAGGATCATAATATCCTGAAGGGAGATCTGAAGTGAAAAGATGAGATTCATATCGAACAGCAGCGTGCATTTAACACTCTCCCTCGTGTCACTACCCCCTCCCACTATTTATTCGGGGTGAGAAAAGAGGGATCGTTTATCCGCTTGAAAAGACCTTATTATACTTACTCCGATAAAAACGATCAACGCCACCCCATTACTGACTTTTTGACCTCTTCATTATGACTCTCTGAATGGGGAAAAGCTTTTTTCCTGGTGTGCCAAATTTTTAGTGTTACTAAGTCTTTTTTTATCTAATTAATATTTCTGCAAGTTAACTTTTACAACTAAAAGTTTATCGGGCAAATTCTGTTAAAAATTATACAAGCAGGAGCAGATTAAAATATTTTTTGTATTCAACTAAAATAATATTTAGCATCATCATGTACGGAGTACAATGCTCTTATCTATTGCATTTTGTTAAATCGGGATTCACTTACAGCACTGTACAATCATGTACAGCAGTGCTTCTCAAACTTCTAGTATTTGAGACCCAATTTTTAGCTATAATTTTCATTGCGCCCCCCCATACAATAACTATGTACTAAATGTAATAATAATGTTCTCTGACGCTAAAGTGACAATACGTCCTTAATTATATACTGTAAATTATCAAGATAAGTATTAAATTTTGTATATGTAACTTTTAAGTAATATATATCTTGACTAAATTACTTTCAAATGATAATTTTTTTAAAAAAATCTTTTATTTTCGACTTTTTGATATGCTTTCATCCCCCCCTCCCACGTAAGGTTATCAGGCCCTCTAGGGGGCGTGCCCCTCAGTTTGAGAATCACAGATGTACAGGTATTATCTCAAGAGTATCTTATCTTGGGATTATCTTCTTAATTAAGTATTTGATTTTGTTGATAAGCAATTATAGAAAAAGTATAATTTGTTGAGGAGAATACTCAAAGTATCCAAGGCAAGAGGGACAAATAAATGTTATCTTCAACAGCTTCCTATGTTTGTTTTTTTAGTGTATCAAAAATGTCGAATATATATAACGGTTTCATTAAACGCAGTATCTAATTACATTATTTAAAAGAACTTGGCAAGTCAATTAAAATTCTTTCAAATATAAGCAAAATTTTCTAAGTATATACTGTTAGACTGGAAAACATAAAATATATTGTGGTTTATTCATTTCCGGAAAAAAAATTTCATTTTATCTATTATATAACCAATTTTAATTTTTATGGTATTTAAAATAAGACACTATTAGCTTACAAAAAAAAAGAGACTAATTAAGAATTTATTTGCATTGGAGACAGTAATCCGCAGTTAGATGTATGCACATTGATATATAATATTATCTATTTTTCCATACATATATGAAGGTGAAAATCTTATGTTTTTTAAATATTTTAGTGAAATGGCATTTATATATTTATAATATATATAATTAGCGTAAACTGACTATAGTGAAATATTTTGAAAATTTCACAGGTACACATTCAATGTTTTCATTATTAAGTCCTTCATAAAATTTCAAAATTATAAGCCTTAAATTCTAACACCATAACTCTTACATAACACTTGAAATCAATTATAATGCTATTAAATAATAAGTAAAAAACATGCGACTGGTAAAAGTATAAAGTTCAAAAAGAAAATTAAATAAGAAAATTGTAATAAATATATCTATTGTAAAAGCATACGAAAAAAAAAAATAAGCAAAATATAAGAATAACTAAATTTTTATTCTAAAACACAATCATTTTTGTTCTTTTTTGTATAAACAGAACTATCAGAAGATATTAAAAATGAAGTATTCAAAAAATATATCATTGCATGTATAAAATTAAATTAATATAAAGCAAAAATATAATGCAATATACGAGTTTACAGGTAAGCACCTAACATTTTCATTATTAAGTCCTTAGTAAAGTTCGTACCTCGAATTAAAGTTCTTTTTTCCGAAATTAATTCAATTAAAGCAGATATTACGGGGAGGAAGCTTAAACAATTTTTTTTTCTTTTCTTTTTCCATCACTATACCCTAGAGAAATTGAGTTCAGTCTAACTAAATAAAAAGACAAATAATAAAAATAATAATAATAAAAAGATATTTTTCTCGCGCATCCCACTTAATATTTTGAAAAATGGAGAAATATTACTATTTCTTTTCAATTTTTTGGCAATTATTTAATTTGCCAATATCGCATCGCTATTTTTCTGGGTTTAAAGTTTGGAATATGTGAGCAGAGAAGAAAGAATTAAATCCTGTAAATTCAAAATATTTACTGTTCGTGCAAAAAACTAAAAAAAAAAAAATCACCTTTTTGAAAAATTTGCCCTATTTTTAAATTAAATTCCAGATTTAACCCCTTTCTCCTTTAATAAACATAACTGAAGAAAATGGAAGCATTTTTTTCATTACGAACATTTAAACACTATATGTGGGCCTGTTACTATGCATAGTCCATAAAATTCACTGGCGTAGCTAGTTCTGAGTGGGCCCTGTATCAAAATTCCTCCAAGGTACTTTCTTAGATATGAGAGCATTGTTAGTGGGACTAAAGTTACACATGTTGGGGCCCCTGTAGCTTGGGGGTCCCGTATCATTGATATGGCTGATACGGCAGTAGCTACGCCTCTGATAAAATTATCCAATATTTTTATTCAAATAATGTAATTTAAAGTTAAAAGTTTGAAATATTAAGGTATTAAAATGATCTTCATAAATCGAATCCCCTAATAATGCCCTTTTTTGTTTCAGCACCACACATTTTTCGAGATATCACAAGTTAAACCGAACGTTTCACTTCTTGAATGTGACGGAGGAAGCTTTGAAAATCTATATTTAAGTAGTTTATTACATTTTGAATTTGAAGGACTTATCAATGATGAAGAATGAACAGCGATCATATCTGTTGCTGGATAAGAGACTCTATAACATGTTAATCCTCTCTTTTTTTTTTTTTTTTTTCCTCGTTTTTTTTACTAGTGTCATACCACACAGGCTTGGATTAATCATCCTTACTATCATTACCTGAGATATCGGAACCTTCGCAAGTTTGTAAGTTTTCCGTATCAGTGTGCTCCGATTTCTAGGTCTCCAGAATTTAACTTGAAATCCTGTGGGAATGGCTAGATATACATTTTTCTATCAAGTCTTTTTACTAATTTATGTACTCGCTTCCTCCATTTTCAATCATCCAAACTTTCTCGAACTATTCTTTCATTGCAGAACGTAAAACGTAGCTTAATCAACAACAACAAAAAAAAAAATTGATCGTTTTTAACACAATGACAACTAATTGAAATCCTGAATCCATGCAAATTTGAATGTATTGACAAATGTAGTCTACAACAACAAAACATTTAGATGCTGCTACTTTACATAAGATAGAGATTCACTTATGCGAAGATGTAAATCTTTTTTATGAATGACGTTGTATTTATGTCGCTATAATAATTACGATAGTAACTCAAAACCCTTTAGAAACATTTTTTTTTTTTGTAATACTTTACAAACTTTCGTGTCTACTTTACGAACACTCACATATTGGTTGTTGGAGCTTAGTGACATCTCTTATCAATTTTGGAAATCGTGTATTAAGGCATCTTTGTGAGAAAGAAGTGCCAAAATACCACTAGGAGTTTTTAGAAAATTAACTTCTTCCTTACAAAGAGTCAATGATTCACACAAGAACTTTTCAAGGTGGGAGAGGAGAGGTCCAGGCTCGAAAGTCCTCCATTCTCGTGGGGCTGCGATAGCCCAGCGGTCAAGGTATTGGATCATGGCAGGCATGTCATGAGTTCGATCCCGATACCATTAAAGACCTGCCGTGAAGGGCAGCGAAGCACATTAAATCTGTCGAGAGCTGAAACGTCCTCCCGTTGGTGTGTGGGGTAGTTAGGAGAGGGGTGCCAGCTCAGGTGTCGTCCACGTCACTTGACCATGGTTCAAAATTACCTGGTCTGTCGCCAAAAGCCTTCACGTAGCTGAACAGTGTGACATTAATATTCACTCACTCGCTCACCCACCATTCTCGTATCATACCCCAATACGATTGTCAAGAGCAAAAAACCGCAAAAAATAGATTATTCAATAAATAATTAGCATTAATTAATAAAATAAATTATTAATAACAAATAATTAAATTACCGAATTATCTCAGAATCCTTCGTGATAATGATTGTGTTGCATTTAACCATATTTACCACAAATTTTTTTGACATCAACAGCGAAGAAGAACGCATGAGCAAAAATAAAAAAAAGTTTACAGAGAAATTAATTGTCTCATTAACTATTACTGATAGTTGACTGAAAATCTAACAATTTGATAAAATGGCTAGAGATTTCTCCATTTGTAAAATAACTTGAATATGTCACATGTCAAAAGGTATTGATGATTCATTAATAATGCCGCACTCTAAAATAACACAAGGGTAAATGGCCTCGTAATTTCTTTAACCTGTTCTAAGCTTTCCTATTGGAACAGTAGCTTTACGATATTGGTAAGTTTAATAATTATAAAATTTGGCAAAAAAAAATAAATAAATAAATAAATAATAATAATAAAATAAAGAAGTTTTCCGTCTTTTTTTTAAAAAAAAAAAT